>JAJLRB010000129.1:0-24172 GCA_020976825.1 Odocoileus hemionus
ACCCACTGTATCTTTGTCACCACAACCTCTCCAGGGGGATATCATCAGCCACTTTTGTATGACATCATAACCCACTATATGGGTGATATCATGCGCACTATATATATAACATCACATCCACTGCTTATATCATCACAATACTGGACGTATGACAGCGCAACCTCTATATATGAAACCACATCCAGTATGCAGGGAAACATATACACTACACATGTGACATCACACCCACTAATGTGTGTCATTACACCCACTCTGTTGACAACATCACACCCACTCTCTGTATGACATCACACCCGGCATATGTATAACATTTTTTGCACCATAGAAGACATCACACGCTCACTTTATGACATCACACCAACATTTCTAAGACATCACACCCAGTATATTTGACATCATATCCACGGTATCTCTGTCATCACATCCACTGTATTGATGATATCATACCATCTGTATTTTTGAAATCTCATCGACTATATATGATGACATCATATCCATTGTATAAATCATCATATTCACTCTATTTGTGCATTGCAGAAACTGTATCTGTGTCTCACACACACTCTTTCCATCATATCACAACCTTGGTAGGTATGACATCACACCAACTATATATGTTTAACATCACATACACTATATAAGGCCTCACATCCACATTTTATGAGATCACACCACATTACTTATGACAGCAAATGCACTGTACCCATGATATCACTCCCACTATCTGACATTGCATCCACTGTATCTGTGTCATCACAACCACTCTATTGATGATCTCTGAAGAACTGTATATATGACATCACACCCAGTTTATATGTATGACATCTTATGCACTACACATAACGTCACATCCACTCTTTATGTTTTCACACCATTGTAGTCATCACATTACATCCATTGCATTCATGACATCACAGACGCTATATATGAGATCACACACATGACAACACAAACGTTATATCTGCCATCTCACCCACTCTTTCTGACACTGCATCCACTGTATCTGTGTCATCAGACCCAGTGTATTAATTATACCACACCCACTGTCTGGATGATATCACACACACTATGTGTATGACACCATATTTCAGTGTGAATGACATAACATAAGCTCTTTATGACATCACACCCCCTATATGTATGACATCACACCCAGTATATTTATGACATCATATCCAATATATATGATATCACACATACTGCTTTCATGACAACACAATGTCTATACCTGACATCTCCCCCCTCTCTATAATTGACATCAGAGCCACTATATATCTCTGTCGTCACACAGATGACACACACATGTGTGTCGACGTACCTCTGTATCGATGACATCACAACAAGCATGGAAGTCGTCACAATTGGTGGTACACATGTGACATCATACATTACACACTGTACATGACATCACATTCACACTTTATGACATCAGTGATCAATATTTATGACATCACAACCACTGCATTCATGACATCAGATCTCCTCTGTATGGCATCACATCCAACATTTATGACATCTCATCCACTATACCTGTGACACATCACAGCCACACTTTATCTTATCTGTAACATCACACCCCACTGTGTTTGAGTGAATTCAGATCCACTATACTTGATATCAAACACACTGTGTTAAGACAATACAATCAACTCTATCTGACATCATACCATCCATATCTATATCTCAGTGTGATCACACCCACTGTATCGATGATAAAAACACACACTGAATGTAGGACATCACAACATTTCATATGTATGGCACAATATGCACTACATACGACATCACCCACCCTGGCGACGCGCAAAGCGTGTGTGACATCAAATCACTCTATCCATGACAATCAAAGCTACTTTATAAATCTCACCTCACACCCATTATATCTGACAGCACATTCACTGTATCTGTGTCATCACACACCCAGATTATCAATCATAAAAAAAACCCTATTGTATGTATATACGATATCACTACAGCCACAATATATATGACAATTATCCTATGAACTATATATGACATCACATCCACTCTGTATGATATCCCAAAAACTCTCTATGACATCACACCCTCTGTATTCATGTCATCACAACACAGTATATCTGACATCGCTTCCACTGTACCTGCATCACTACTTAGTGTAGTTGATTATAACACCTGCAATATGTGTGATATCAAACCCACTATATGTAATGACATCATATGAATTCTATGTGACACATCACACACCTACTCTTTATGACATCACAAGACTGTAATTCACGACATCCCATCAACTTCACATTCATGACATCTCACCCACTGTATATGACATCAACATACACTTATATACTTGTGACATCACAGCCACTGTAACTATGACAATGACACCTAACTCATATTGTTTTTAAGACATCATACTCGGTATATCTGACATCTCACATGGATGTATGATGAATGACAACACTACCACTGTATCTGATATCACTGCATACCCACTCTGTTTTATGACATCATATCCAATCTATGATATGATATCACACACAATGTATGTTATGACTACACTAGCTCTATATATCTGACTTTGGAAAAACACATTCTAATCTGCCATCACATTCATCGTGTAAGTCATCACACACGCTCTGTTGGAAAAAGCAACACAAAACCTACTATGGGAGACATCACACAGGTGGCCCCTCAATACGAGTATGCCATCCTATGCAGGTATACAGGGACATCATATCCACACTTTATGACAACAATACCTTAGTTATTTTTCCTCTCCTTATGACATCTATATAGCACCGTTTTCAAGGACGTCACATGCTCTATATATGGCAATTATGACATGCTACTGCTGTGAATGATATCAGTATTCACTATATATGTGACTTTCCTCACAATGACTGTTTCTATGATATCACTACACACTACGTTTATATGACATATCTTCTTTATATGGCCCCATCACACAGAGAGTGTTATGACCACACAATACCATTGCGTGCTTCACAGCCACTGTGTCCTGATATCACACCTCACTGTATTTGTTTAGTCTCACACCCACATGTATCGATTTTGGATCAAACCCAGAGTAGTTTGTGATGACTTTGACATCACCCTCCACAATTTCTGTCTGAAATGCTGCAAATGTCGCATATGTTAATACTCTATGTAGACATCTCACATCAACTCTTTCTAGTCCGACATCACACCACGTTTTATTGTTCATGACTCTTCAAATTTCCCAGCCCTTAGCATTATAATGACTCCTCATATCCCACTATATTGATCTCTCAACGTGCACTGTTATATGTTCTTGTGTCATTCAACACTGGTGACGCTCTACTTGAATATCACAGGCCAATATTATATGTTTATGGATATCACATAACACTTACATCTGTGACATCGATATCCACTTAATATTTATGACCCCATAACCCAGTATATATGACATCACAACACTTGTGGTGTTGAATGGACACAACATCACTCAGAGGTCATGACAATACATTTGCCAAAACTGACAGAATGAGACATCACATTCCATGCTATACTAGAGCAAACAACGCAAGTTAATTTCTTTAATGTCACATTCATTCGCGTAGCATGACATCGCAACCCCTACTAGAGTATCTTTGTTCACCAACAACCGTGCTCCTTTTTCATGGGACTATCACAGCCATCTTTAGGGATGAAAAAAACCATGTCATATAACACCACTCTGTTATGGGGGAATATATCATGCCCACTATATATCAATAAATTCTTATCATATCCAACTGCTTATATCTATCACAACTACTGTAGCTTATGACAGTCAGCAAATCATCATAATTATAGATGAATACCAGTTCAGTCCAGGTATAAGCAGAGGATCAGATACAGTATACACTACATCATGATTGACATGCACAACCAGCTAATGTGTGCTCATTACACCCACTCTGTGTTCAGACAATCATCACACCCAACTCTCATGCTTATGTACATCACACCCGGCATATGTTATAACAAAATTAACTTTGCCCACCATTAGAAGACATCTCTACGCTCCACTTTATGGACTTCACACCAAACATTTAATAAGAGACTTCTACACCCAGCTATAAGGAGGAGTAAGTTTTTGGCACAAGTTTGCCTATATTTGCGATACCCTCCCGCTTCCCAATATCCACGTGTGGTATGCTCTGTCCATCACCATATCCACTGAGTATTGTTGATATCATCATTGAGAGTCGGTGATTTAATGAAATATCTCCCTAGGACTCATATGTATGGATGACAATCATTACATCCTTTGCTTTTAATCAATTCCAATATCCACTTCTAATTGTAGACATTGCAGAAACTGTGTATTCCTTCTCGTCTCACACTACTACTACTTTCCATCGTATCACATTACCTTGGTGAGGGTTATGATCAACACACCAATACGTATATGATTCTAAAACATTCACTTAACACTAATTTGATAGAGACATCACATCCACATTTTATGATGCATTGAGACTCTCACATTTCTTATATTACAGACAGCTAAATGCACTAGTACCCATGTATATCACGCTCCCACTATCTTGACTACTGCATCCACTGTATCTGTTGTCATCACAACCCATCTACTATTGAATGATCTCTGAAGAACTGTCATATATGACATCTCACAAATAAACCCAGTTTAATTGTATGACATCTTATGCACTATCACATAACGTCACAAAAATCCACTCTTTATTGATTTCACACCATTGTAGTCATCACATTACATCCATTGCATTACATGACATCACAGACGCTATATATGAGATCACACACATGACAACACAACGTTTATATCTGCCATCTCTCACTCCAACTCTATCTGACACTGCCTGACATCACTGTATCTGTGTCATCAGACCCAGTGTATTAATCATACCACACCCCACTGGGTCTGGGGGGAGGTGATAATTCACACATCACTGGATGTGTATGACACCATATTCAGTGTGAAAGACATAACATAAGCCTCTCATTATGGACATCACACCCCTTATATGTATGAACATCACACAACCAGTATATTTATGATTCATCATATCCCCCCCCCTATATATGATATCACAAATGCTGCTTTTCCATGCACAACGTCAGTGTCTATACTTGGCCCGGGAAAAACATCTAACTCACTTCCGCCATTCATATTATGATGCTTCAGAGCTCTCTATATCTCTGCTCATCACTACAGATGTAGAGAACACTCACTTGGTTCGATAGATTGCACGACGATTTCGTTACCTCTGTCGTATCGATGGAGTCATCCACAACAGAGTTCTCATCTAGACATGCGAATCAGTCGTCACTCAACTGCCGTTACACATTGTGTACATCGTACAACAACTCGCTACTACTGACCATCAGACATTCTCACTTTATATGGACATCAAGCTGATCTATATTATTATCATGGACATTCACAGATCCAACTGTCAATTCATAAGACATCAGTATCTCCTCTGTGTAATGTGCATATCACTTAATTCCAACTGATTCCTTATCGACATGACTCATCCTACTTAATACCTTGTGACTTCATCAGCCCACGTTATCTAGTAACAATCACACCTCACTGTGTTTTAGCATCTTGAATTCTAGAATGCAACACTTATTAGACTGTGATATCCAAACACACTGTGTTAAAGGACAAAAAATCAAATCTATCGGACATCATACCATCCATATTATATCTGTGTGTCACACCACTGTATCGATGACTAAAACACAGACCACATGAATGTAGGTATCACTATTTCCATATGTATGGCAACAATTTGCACTACTTAGACATCACCCCCACGCTGTGTGAACTTCAAATCACTGTATCCTGACATCAAAAGTTAATTTATCTCACTCTACCATTATAACTGACTGACATTCACCTGTATCTGTGTCATCACACCAGATTATCAATCATAATACCCTATTGTATATACGATATCACAAAGCACACAAATATATTGGACTCCTAATGAGCTTTATATGATCATCACATCCACTCTGTATGTTATCCAATATCTATGACCACTCACACCTCTGTATTATGTTCATCTACACACAGGTTTACCTGTCATCGCTTCCTCTAGTACCGCCATCGCACTACATAGTGCTATGGGATTATAACATCCTGCAATACTGTGTGATATCAAACCCACTAGATGTTAACATATATGAATTCTCTGTGACATCACACTAGTCTTTATGACATCACAAGACTGTTGTCACGATATCCCATCAACTGTATTCTTGACATCTCACCACTGTTATGAACATCACATCCAACCTATACTTGTGAAATCACAGCCACTGTAACTATGACCTAAGAACAACCCCTGTCTATGGTTTTTTTAGACCATTATCACTACGCGATATTTCTCAACTACTCACAGGCTGGTGGATATCTTAAGAATTGACAACACATTAACCACGGTATATTGATATACACTGCACCACACTTCCTTGTTGTTATGACATCAATGTCCACAATCTATATGATATCACACACAATGTATGTGTGTGACTTCACTATCTCTATATCTGACTTGCTTGATGTGAACACTCTTCTATCTGGCATATCACACATTCCATCGTTGTAAGTCTCAGTCAACACACGCTCTGTGGATAAGACAACACACAAACTGACTATGTGTGACATCACGGGGCTACGTATGCTTCCTATCTTGCAGTATACAGTAATCTATCCACACTTTATGGACAACATCCTTAGTATTTATTGACTCTAAGCACCGTTTTCAAGAATCACATGCACTTTTTGTGGCATTGAATTCTGTGTGACTGTCAATTCCCTTTTATATGTGACTTTCACAATGACTGTTATCTATGATATCACAACCACCTACGTTTATGTCTTCTATTTATATGGCATCACACTACAGTGTTATTACCAGCAGAACAATTGTGTCAACTTCACGACCACTATGTTCTGATATCACACCAATTGTACTTGTGTCATCGCATGCAATGTACCAACTTTTATCAAAAACCGAGTCATGTATGACAATCACCTCAACTAGATGTATGGCTGAAATCATATGTCATACATATGACATCACAATCCACTCTTTATGACATCACACCACTTTATTTATGACTTCAATTCCAGCCCCACCATATATATGACATCATACTCCACTATATTCTGACCTCACGTGCCACTGTTTCTGTGTCATCACACCCCGCTTCTATTGATATCACAGCCAATATATGTATGATATCACATCCACTATATCTGTGACATCATATCCTCTATATTTATGACATCTTACCCAGTATATATGACATCACAAAACACTGTTGTGTTGATGACACCACACCTCACTTAGTTAGTGGCATGACAATATTTGCACTACAGATGACATCACATCTCATGCTATCTAAGCAAAACCGCAGTATTTTTGGGATATGTTCACATCCACTGCAGGCATGACATCGCATCCAATTAGCGTGTATCTTTGGCTCATCACAACCTACTCCAGGCGATATCTACAGCCACTTTTGTATGACATCATACCCACTTCTATGGGTGATATCATGCGCATATATATAACATCACATCCACTGCTTATATCATCACAATACTGGACGTATGACAGCGCAACCTTATATATGAACCACATCCAGTATGCAGGGAAAAACATATACACACACAATGTGACATCACATCCCATGACTGTGTGTCATTACACCACTCTGTTGACAACATCACACCCACTCTCTGTATGACATCATACCCGTCATATGTATAACACTTTTGCACCATAGAAGAGACATCACACACACACGCTCACATTTATGGACATCACACAAACATTTCTAAGACATCCACACCCATATATTTGACATTCATATCCGCGGTAATCTCTGTCATCACATCACTGTATTGGATGATATCATACCATCTGTATTTATGAAAATCTCATCGACTATATGTGACGACATCATATCCATTGTATAAATCATCATTTGCACTCTATTTGTAGCATTGCAGAAACTGTATCTGTGTCTCACACACATTCTTTCCTATCATATCACAACTTGGGTAGGTAGATGACATCACACCAACTGATATGTTTAACATCACAAACTATATAAGCATCACATCCCACGATTTTATGAGATGCACACCACATTACTTATGACAGCAAATGCACTGTCAACCATGATATCACTCCCACTATCTGACATTGCGACCACTGTATCTGTGTCATCACAACCACCTATTGATGATCTCTGAAGAAACTGTATATATGATCACACACCAGTTTATGTAGACATCTTATGCATCTACATAAACGTCACATCCACTCTTATGATTTCACAACACATTGTAGTCATCACATAATCACCCATTGCATTCATTGACATCACAGACGCTATATATGATGATCACACACATGACAACACAAACGTTATATCTGCCATCTCACCCATTCTATCTGACACTGCATCCACTGTATCATGTGTCATCAGACCGTGTATTAATTATACCACACCCACTGTCTGGATGATATCACACACACTATGTGTATGATCCCACCATATTCAGTGTGAAAGGACATAATACATTAAGCTCTTTATGGACATCACACCCCTATAGGTATGAACATCACACACCAGTATATTTATGACATCATATCATTACATATATGATATCAACATAAATTGCTTTCATGACAACACAATGTCTATACCTGACATCTCCCCCACTCAATATTTGACCATCAGAGCCACTATATCTCTGTCATCACACAGATGACACTACACATGTGTATCGATGTACCTCTGTATCGATGACATCACAACAAGCATGGAAGTCGTCACATTGGTACACATGTGACATATACACACTGTACATGACATCACATTCACAACTTATGACATCAGTGATCATTATTTATGACATCACAACCACTGCATTCATGACATCAGATCTCCTCTGTATGGCTAATCACATCCAACATTTATGACATCTCATCCACTATACCTGTGACATCACAGCCACTTTATCTGTAACATCACACCCACTGTGTTTGTGAATTCAGATCCACTATACTTGATTCTCAAACACATGTGTTAAGACAAATATACATATCAACTCTATCGGACATCATACATCCATATCTATATCTGTGTGATCACACCCCACTGTATCGATGATAAAACACACATGAATGTAGGACATCACACATTTAATATGTATGGCACAATATGCATTACATACGACATCACCCCCCACGCCGTGTGACATCAAATCACTGTATCCATGACATCAAAGTTAATTTATCTCACCTCACACACCCATTATATCTGACAGCACATTCTACTGTATCTGTGTCATCATCACCAGATTATCAATCATAAAAACCCTTATTGTATGTACGATATCACAGCCACCATATATCTATGACATCCTATGAGCTATATATGACATCCATCACTCTGTATGATTATCCCAAAAACTCTATGACATCACACCCTCTGTATTCATGTCATCACACACAGTATAAAGCCTGACATCGCTTTCCACTGTAACCTGCATCACTTACTTAGTGTATTGATTATAACACTGCACATATGTGTGATATCAAACCCACTATATGTATAACATCAATTCTGAATTCTATGTGACAATCACACCTACTCTTTATGACATCACACAAGACTGTATTCCACGATATCCCATCAACTGTATTCATGGACATCTCACCACTGTATATGACATCACATACACTATACTTGAGACATCACAGCCACTGTAACTGATGACAAGACACCTACTATGTTTTAGACAATCATACTCGGTATATTGACATCACACATGGTGTATGAATGACGAACACTACCACTGTATCTTGGATATCACATGCATCCCACTCTGTTTATGGACACATATCCTATCTGTATGAATATCACACAACAATGTAAAGTATGACCTACACCTAGTCCCTTAATATCCCCCCCCCCCCCCCCCCCCCCCCCCCCCCCCCCCCCCCCACCTCCCACCCCCCCCCTGACTTGAAAACCCCCCCCCCCCCCCAGCCCCATTCCTATCTGCCGATCACCATTCATCGAGTGTAATGTCATCACACACGCTCTGTGGAAAAAAGCAACACAACTTTCTATGTGAGACATCACAGGTGGCATACGTATGCCATCCTAGGCAGTATACAGGACATCATATCATCCACACTTTATGACAACAATCCGTAGTATTTATGACCAGCACCTATGCACTGTTTTCAAGACATCACATGCACTATATAATTTTGGCATGTACAATCTACTGTGTGATGATCACATTCACTATATATGTGACTTCTCACTTAATGACTGTTTCTATGACTTCCACACACACTACGTTTATGACATAATCTACTTTTTATGGCACACACAGAGAGTGTTATGACCACACAACCATTGCGTGCTTCACAGCCACTGGTGTCTGATATCACAGCACTGTATTTGTGTCATCACACCAATGTATCGATTTTATCAAACCCAGAGTTTGTATGAACATCACCTCAACACAATTTGTTCTGAAATCATATGTAATGACATATGACATCACAATCACATCTTTATGACATCACACCCACTTATGTATGGGACTTCAATTCAGCATATATGACATCATAATCCAACTATATCTGGACCTCCATGTTGCACTGTATCTGTGTCATCACACCGCTCTATTGAATATCACAGCCAATATATATGTCTATGATATCACATCCACTATATCTGTGACATCATATCCACTATATATTTATGACATCATACCCAGTATATATGACATCACAACACTGTGTGTTGATGACACCCGTACCACACTCCACCATAGGTATGACAATATTTGCAGTACAGAGACATCACATCCATGCTATCTAAGCAAACCACGCATTATTTTTATGTCACTAGATCCACTTGCAGGCATGACATCGCACCCACTGTATCTTTGTCACCACAACCTCTCCAGGGGATAATCACAGCACTTTTGTATGACATCATACCCACTATATGGGTGATTCATAGCACAATATATATAACATCACATCCACTTATGTGCTTATATCATCACAATACTGGACGTATGACAGCAACAACCTCTAATATATGAAACCACATCCAGTATGCAGGGAAACATATACACGACACATGTGACATCACAACCACTAAAAAATTTAGTGTGTCATTACACCCCACTCTGTTGAAAACATCACACACCACTAACTCTCTGTTTGACAATCACACCCGGACCCGTCATATGTATAACATCTTTTGCACCATAGAAGAGACATCACACGCTCGTACTTTATGACATCACACCAACATTTCTTAAGACATCACAAACCCCCAGTATATTTTGACATCAATCCACGGTATCTCTGTCATCACATCCACGTGTATTGAGATGATATCATACCATCTGTGGCAGTTATGGAAATCTCATCGAGACTCATATATGATGACATCATATCCATTGTATAAATCTCCGCTCATATTCACTATTTTGTAGCATTGCAGAAACTGTATCTGTGTCCATCACACACACGCTTTCCATCATATCACAACCTGGTAGTATGACATCACACCCAACCTATATGTTTAACGATCACATACACTATATGAAGGCATCACATCACATTTTATGAGATCACACCACATTACTTATGAACAGCAAATGACACTGTAAGCCTATGATATCACTAACCCACTATCTGACATTGCATCCACTGTATCTGTGTCATCGACAACCACTCTATTGATGATAGCTCTGATGAACTGTATATATGACATACCTACACCCAGTTTATGTATGGCATTGTATGCACCTACACATAATCGTCACATCCCACCTCTTTATGATTTCACACCATTGTAGTCCATTCACATTACATCCATTGCATTACATGACATCACAGACGCTATATATGAGATCACACACCATCGACAACACTAAACCGTTATTATCTGCCATCGTCACCCACTTTCTATCATGACACTGCATCACTGTATCTGTGTCATAGAGACAGATCCAGTGTATTTAATTAATACCACACCCACTGTCTGGATGATATCTACACCCATCTATGTGTAATGACCACCATATTCAGTGTGAATGACATAACATAAGCTCTTATATGAATCATACTCACACCCCTATATGTATGACCATCACACACAGTATATTTATTGACATCATATCCAATATATATGATATCACACATTACTGCAATTGCATTGACAAACACAATGTCGTATAACTGACCATCTCCCCCACTCTCTATTTGACTATCAAGAGCCAATCTATATCTCTGTCATCAAACACAGATGACACACAATGTGTTATCGATGTACCTCTGTATCGATGACATCACAACCTACATGGAAGTCTGTCACAAGGATTGGTACACATGTGACATCATACACACTGTACATCTGACATCACATTCACACTTTTACCGGTACCATCAGTGATTCCAATATTTATGACATCACAACCACTGCATTCATGACATCAGATCTCCTCTATATGGCATCACATCCAACATTTATGACATCTCATCACTATACCTGTGACATCACAGCTAGCTCAACATTTATTCTGTAACATCACACCCACTGTGTTTGTGAATTCACCATCCACTATACTTGATATCAAACACACTGTGTTTAAGACAATACAATCACTCTATCTATCTGACATCTTTACCATCCATATCTATATCTGTGTGATCACACCCACTGTATCGATGATAAAACACACACTGAATGTAGGACATCACACATTTCATATGTATGGCAAATATGCACTACATAACGACATCACCCCCTACGCTGTGTGACATCAAATCACTCTATCCATGACATCAAAAGCTAATTTATCTCACCTCACCTGCCCATTATATCTGACAGCACATTCACTGTTTTCTGTGTCATCACACCCCAGATTATCAATCATAAAAACCCTATTGTATATACGATATCACAGCCACCACAATATAAGTGGACATCCTATGAGCTATATATATGACATAGCACATCCACTCTGTTATGATATCCCAAAAACTCTATGACATCACACACTCTGATATCAATGTCATCACACACATATATATCTGACAGAATCGCTTCCACACTGTACCTGCATCACTACTTAGTGTATTGAGATTATAACACAATGCAATATGTGTGATATCAAACCCACTATATGTATGACATCATATGAATTCTATGTGACATCACACTACTATTTTATCGACATCACAGACTGTATTCACGGACATCCCATCAACTGTATTCATGGCATCTCACGCCACTGTATATGACATCACATACACTATACTTGTGACATCACAGCCATGTAACTATGACAAGACACCTACTATGTTTTTAGACATCATACTCGGTATATATCTGACATCTCACATGGTGTATGATTGCCAAACACTACCACTGTATCTGATATCACTGCAACCCACTCTGTTTATGACTTCATATCCAATCTATATGATATCACACACAATGTATGTATGGACTACACTAGCTCTATATCTGACTTGAAACACATTCTATCTGCCATCACATCATCGTGTAAGTCATCACACACGCTCTGTGGAATACAACACAACTACTATGTGAGAACATCACAGGTGGCATACGTTTACTATGCCATCCTATGCAGTATACAGGAATCATACCAAACGTTTATGACAACAATCCTTGTATTTATGACATCATATATGCACATGTTTTCAAGACTCATCACATGCACATTATATGACATGTTTCATTTACTGTGTGATATCACATTCACCATTATATGTGACTTCTCACAATGACTGTTTCTATGATATATCACACACAGACTACGTTATGACATAATCTAAGTTATATATGGCATCAACACGAGTGTTATGACCCACACAACCATTGCTGTGCTTCACAGCCACTGTGTCTGATATACACTCACTGTATTTGTGTCATCACCAACCAATCAATGTATCAATTTTATCAAAACCCCAGTGTTTGTATGACATCACCTCAGACAATTTGTCTGAATTCAATGTAATACATATGACATCACAATCACTCTTTATGACATCGACACCAGCTTATATGTATGCACTTCAATTCCAGCATATATGACATCATATCAATATATCTGACCTCACGTGCACTGTATCTGTGTCCACTATCACAACCCGCTCTATTCGAATATCACGTAGGCCAATATATGTATGTTATAACATCCATCTATATCAATGAACATCATATCCACTATATTTATGACATCATACAGTATATATGACATCACAACACTGTGTGTTGATGACACCACACTCAGCCGTAGATATGACAATATTTGCACTACAGATGACATCACGTCCATGCTATCTAAGCCCAAACTCACGCACGTATTTTTATGTCACTATGTCACCATCCACTTCAGGGTCATGACATCGCACCACTGTATCTTTGTCACTCCACAACCTCTCAGGGATATCACAGCCACTTTTGAGTATATGACATCATACCCACTATATGGGTGATATCATACTAGCACTATATATAAACCATCACATCCACTGCTTTATCATCACACAATACTGGACTTATGACAGCGCACAACCTTATATATGAAACCACATCCTCAGTATAGCAGGGAAACATATACACCCACACATGTGACATCACACAGACCCCCTTATGTGTGTCATCTACACACACTCTGTTGATACAACATCACACCACTCTCTGTATTGACATCCACACCCGGCATATGTATAACATCTTTTGCACCATAGAAGACACATCACCGCTCCCTTTATGACACACCCACCTTTAACCATTTCTAAGACATCAACCCACACGCAGTTCGATATTAGACATCTATATCCACGGCCTATCTCTGTCATCACATCCAACTGTACTTGATGATATCATTACCATCTGTATTTATGAAATCTCATCGACAATATATGACGACATCATATCCATTGTATAAAATCATCATATTCACTCTAATTGTGCCATTGAGCAGAAAACTGTATCTGTGTACTACACACACTCTTTACCATCATTTTATCACAACCTTGGTAGGTATGACATCACACCAAACTATATGTTTAAATCAACATATAGTACACTGTATAGTCATCACATCCACATTTTATGAGATATTACCCACATTACTTATGACAGCAAATGCACTGTACCCATGATCCACTCCCATATCTGACATTGCATCCACTGTATCTGTGTCATCACAACCACTCTATTGATGATCTCTGAAGAACTGTATATATGACATCACACACCCAGTTTATGTATGACATCTTATGCACTACACTTAACGTCACATATCCACTCTTTATGATTTCACTACACCATTGTAGTCATCACATTACATCCATTGCATTCTGACATCACAGAACGCTATATATATGAGATCACGTACACTGACAACACAAAAAAAAACGTTATATCTGCCATCTCACCCATTCTATCTGACACTGCATCCACTGTATCTGTGTCATCAGACCCAAGTGTATTAATTATACCCACACCACACGTCTGATGATATCACAAACTCTATGTGTATGATACCATATTCAGTGTGAAAGACATAACATAAGTCTTCCATGACATCACACCCCCTATATGTATGACATCACAACCAGTATATTTTATGACATCATATCATAATATATGATATCACACATTGCTTTCATGACAAACACAATGTCTATACTGACATCTCCCCCACTCTATTTGACATCAGAGCCACTATATCTCTGTCATCACACAGATGACAACACATGTGTATCGATGTTACCTCTGTATCGATGACATACAAACAAGCATGGAAGTCGTGCACAATTGGTACTCATGTGACATAACAAACTGTACATGACAATTCACATTCACGACTTAGATGACATCAGTGATAATATTTATGACATCACAACCACTGCATTCATGACATCAGATCTCCTCTGTATGGCATACATCAACATTTATGGACATCTCATCACTATACCTGTGACGATCACTTGCTACTTTATCTGTAACATCACACCACTGTGTTTGTGAATTCAGATCCCATATACTTGATATCAAACACACTGTGTTAAGACCATAAAATCAACTTATCGGACATCATACCATCCATATATCTATATCTGTGTGATCACACACCCACTGTATCGATGATAAAAAACACACTGAATGTAGGACATCACACATTTCATATGTATGGCAAATATGCATACATACGACATCACCACCCTGCTGTGACATCAATTCACTGTATCCATGACATCAAAGTTATTTATCTACCTCACACCCATTATATCTGACAGCACATTCACTGTATCTGTGTCATCACACCAGATTATCAATCATATAAACTCATTTTGTATGTACGATATCACAAGGGCCACAATATATATGACATCCTATGAGCTTTTATGACATCACATCCACTCTGTATGATATCCCAAAACTCTTATGACATCACCCTCTGTATTCATGTCATACAACAAGTATACTGACATCGCTTCAACTGTACCTGGATCACTACTTAGTGTATTGATTATAACACCTGCATATGTGTGTATCAAACCACTATATGTATGACATACATATGAATTCTATGTGACATCACACCCTACTCTTTATGACATCACAAGACTGTTATTCACGGATATCCCATCAATGTATTCATGACTCTCACCCACTGTATATGACATCACATACACTATACTTGTGACAACTCACAGCCACTGTAACTATGAAAGGACACACCTACTATGTTTTAGAATCATTACTCGGTATATCTGACATCTCACATGGTGTATGAATGACAACACTACCACTGTATTGATATCACTGCACCCACTCTGTTTATGACATCATATCCAATCTATATGATATCACACACAATGTATGTATGACTACACTAGCTCTATATCTGACTTGAAAACACATTCTATTGCCATCATCATTCATCGTGTAAGTCATCACACACGCTCTGTGGAAAGCAACACAACTACTATGTGTGAGACATCACAGGTGGCATACACGTATGCCAACCTATGCAGTATATACAGGGACATCATATCCACAACTTTATGAAACAATCTTAGTAATTTATTGACATCATAAGCACTCGTTTTTCAGACATCACATGCCCTATATATGGCATGACATAACTGTGGATATCTCATTTCTCTATATATGTGACTTCTCAAATGACTGTTTCTATGATATCACACACACTCGAGTTTATGGGACATATCTACTTATATGGCATCACAAGAGTGTTATGACCACACAACATTGGATCTTCACAGCCACTGGGTTGATATCACAACCCACTGTATTTTGTGTCATCAACACATGTATCGATTTTATCAAACCCAGTGTTTGTATGACATCACCTCCCACAATTTGTCTGAAATCATATGTAATACTATGAACATTCACAATCACTCTTTATGACATCACACCACTTTATGTATGACTTCAATTCCAGCATAGTATGACATCATATCCACTATATCTGACCTCTACGTGCACTGTATCTGTGTCATCACACCCGCTCTATTGAATATCAGGAGCCAACTATCTGTATGATATTCACATCCACTATATCTGTACACATATCCACTATATAATTGATGACATCATACCAGTTATATATGACATCACAACACTGTGTGTTGATGACACACAAACTCAGCTATGGTTATTGACAATATTTGCACTACAGATGACATCACATCCATGCTATCTAAGCAAACGTGCAGTATTTTTTATGTCACAGCCACAATCAGTCATGACATCGACACACACTGTATCTTTGTCACCACACCTATCCAGGGATTTCACAGCACTTTTGTATGACATACCTACCTATCTATGGGTGATATCATGCACCAATATACATATAACATCACATCCACTGCTATATATCATCACAATACTGGACTAATGACAGAAATCTATATATGAAACCACATCAGTATGCAGGGAAAATCTATACACTACACATGTGAACATCACAACCCCACTTAATGTGTGTCATTACACCAACTTGTTGACCAACATCACCCACTCTCTGTATGACATCACACCCTTGGCATGTATAACATTTTTGCGCCATAGAAAGACATCACAACACGCTCACTTTATGACATCTCCACAAACATTTCATAAGACATCACACCAGTATATTTGACAATCATATCACGGGTATCTCTGTCATCAATCCACTGTATTGATGATATCATACCATCTGTATTTATGAAATCTCATCGATATATATGATGACATCATATCCATTGTTAAATCATCATATTCACTCTATTTGTAGCATTGCAGAAACTGTATCTGTGTCTCACCACAACGTTTCCATCCGTATCAAACCTTGAGATTGGTATGCCATCACACCAACTATATGTTTAACATCACTTACACTATATAAGGCATCACATCCACATTTTTATGAGATGACACAACATTACTTATGACAGCAAATGCACTGTACCGCATGATTATCACTCCACTATCTGACCATTTAGCATCCACTTGTATTCTGTGTCATCACAACACTCTATTGATGATCTGAAGAACTGTATTATGACATCACTCCCAGTTTATGTATGACATCTTATGCATACACATAACGATCACATCCACCTTTATGATTTCACACCATTGTGTAGTCATCACTTCTACATCCATTGCATTAGATGACATCACAGACGTATATATGAGATCACACACAATGACAACACAAACGTTATATCTGCCATCTCACCTCATTCTATCTGACACTGCATCACGCTGTATCTGTGTCATCCAGAACCATGTATTAATTATAACCACACCTCACATGTGTGGGATGATATCACACACACTATGTGTTTGACACCATATTCAGTGGTGAAATTGACATAACATAAGCTCTTATGACATCAAACACCCTATATGTTATGACATCACACCCAGTATATTTATGACATCATATCATACCATATATGAATACTACACATACTGCTTTCATGACAACAATACAATGTCTATACCTGACATCTCCCCCACTCTATATTGACATCAGAGCCACTATATCTCTGTCATCAACACAGATGACACACACATGTGTATCGATGTACCTCTGTATCGATGACATCACAACAAGCATGGAATGTCGTCACAATGGTACACATGTGACGGTCATAACACTGTACTTGAACATCACATTCACACTTTATGACATCAGTGATCAATATTTATGACATCACAACCACTGCATTCATGACATCAGATATCCTCTGTATGGCATCACATCCAACATTTATGACATCTCATCCACTATACCTGTGACATCACAGCCACTTTATCTGTAAATCACACCCACTGTGTTTGTGAATTCAGATCCACTCTATACATTGATATCAAACACACTGTGTTAAGAATATCAATCATCAATCTATCTGGACATCATACCATCCATATTATATCTGTGTGATCACACCCACTGTATCGATGATAAAAACACACACTGAATGTAGGACATCACACCATTTCATATGTATGGCACAATATGCACTACATACGACATCACCCCCGCTGTGTGACATCAAATCACTCTATCCATGACATCAAAGTTAATTTATTCACCTCACACCCATTATATCTGACAGCACATTCACTGTATCTGTGTCATCACACCAGATTATCAATCATAAAAACCCTATTGTATATACGATATCACAGCCACAATATATATGGACATCCTATGATGAACTATATATGAATCACATCCACTCTGTATGATATCCAAACTCTATGACATCACCCTCTGTATTCATGTCATCACACACAGTATATCTGACATCGCTTCCACTGTACCTGCTTCACTACTTTAGTGTATTGATTATAACACCTGCAATATGTGTTGATATCAAAACCCACTATATTATGTATGAGACATTCATATGAATTCTATGTGACATCACACCTACTCTTTATGACCATCACAAGACTGTTTCACGATAATCCATCAACTGGGTTATGGCAATTCTCACATCTGACACTGTATATGAATCACTATTACTCTACTGTGTGAAATCACAGCCACTGTAACTATGACAGAGACACCTACTATGTTTTTAGAGCATATACTCGGTATATCTGACATCTCACATGGTGAGATGAATTGACAACACTACCACTGTATCTGATTATCACTGCACTACCACTTGTTTATGAATCATATCCAATATATGATATCACCCACAATGTATAGTAGTATAGGGGACTACACTAGCTCTATATCTGACTTGAAAACATTCTATCTGCATTCACATTCATCGTGTAAGTCATCACACACGCTCTGTGGAAAGCAACACAACACTATTTGTGCGACATCACAGGTGGCATACTTATGCCATCTATGCAGTATACAGGACATCATATCCACACTTATGACAACAATCCTTAGTATTTATGACATCATAAGCACTGTTTTACAAGATCATCACATGCACTATATGGCATGACATCTACTGTGTGATGTCCACATTACTATTTATGTGACTTCTCACAATGACTGTTTCCATTGATATCTCACACACACTACGTTTATGACATATCTACTTTATATGGCATAACACAGAGTGTTATGACCATCAAACACTTGCGTTGCTTCACAGCACTGGGTGTATACCAGCTACTGTATTTGTGTCATCACACCAATGTATCAATTTTATCAAAACCAGTGTTTGTATGACATCACCTCCACCAAATTTGTCTGAAATCATATGTAATACATATGACATCACAATCACTCTTTATGACATCAACCCACTTTATGTATGACTTCAATTCCAGAATATTATGATCATCATATCCACTATATCTGACCTCACGTGCACATGTATCTGTGTCATCACACACACGCTACTATCGAATATCACAGCCAATATATGTATTGATATCACATCCACTATATCTGTGACATTCATATCCACTATATTTATGAACATCATACCCCAGTATATATGACATCACAAACCGGGTTGTGTGTGTTGATGACACCATCCACTCATCTCACATAGGTTTTATGGACAATATTTGCATACAGATGACATCAATCATCCATGCTATCTAAGCAAACCGCAGTATTTTTTAGTTGTCACAGCCTTCGTTCAGTCATGACATCGCACCCGACTGTATTCTTTGTCACAACAACCTATCACTAGGATATCACAGCACTTTTGTATGAGTACATCATACCCATATAATGGGTGATATCATACGCACAATATATATTAACAGATCACATCCATGCTTATATCATCTCACAATACTGGACTTATGACAGATGACAACCTTATATATGAAAACACATCCGCAGGATGGCAGGGAAACATATACACGACACATGTGACATCACAAACCACTAATGTTCGTGTCATTAACACCCACTCTGTTGAAAAATCATCACTCACCCACTCTCTGTTTTCTGACATCACACCCTGGCTATATGTATAAACAATCTTTTTTGCACCTTAGAGACATCACACGCTCACTTTAATGACATCACACCAACATTTTCTAAGACATCACACCCTAGTATTTACTTTGACATTCATATCAACTGGTATCTCTTTGTCATCACATCCACTGTATTGATGATATCATACCATCTGTATTTATGAAATCTCATCGACTATATATGATGACATCTTATCCATTGTATAAATCATCATTTATTCACTCTATTTGTAGCATTGCAGAAAACTGTATCTGTGTCTTCACACACACGCTTTCCCATCGTATCCAAACTCCTTTGGGTAGGTATGACATCACACCAATCTATATGTTTAACATCATTCATTACACTATATAAGGCATTTCACATCCACATTTTATGAGATGACTCCACATTACTTATGACAGCAAAAAAATGCACTGTACCCATGATATCACTCCCTACTATCTGACATTGCATCCACTGTATCTTTGTTCGTGTCATCACAAACTCGATCTATTGATGTATCTCGTGAAGAACTGTATATATGACATACACCCAGTTATGTATGACATCTTATGCACTATTGCACATAATGTCACATCCACTCTTTATGATTTCACTACACCATTGTAGTCATCACATTAATCATTGCATTACTGTGGACAATCACCAGTCGCTATATATGAGATCCGGGCACACATGACATCACAAACTGTTTAATTTCTGCCATTCACCCATTCTATCTGACATCTGCATATCTCTGTATCTGTGTCATCAGACCAGTGTATTAATTACTTACACACCCACTGTCTGGATGATTATCACACACACTCTATGTGTATGATACCATATTCAGTGTGATGAAAGACATAACATAAGCTCTTCATGACATCACACCCTATATGTTTGACATCACACCAGTTATATTTACTGACTATCATTTCATAAATATATGATATCACATAAATTGCTTTCATGGAACAAACAATGTATATACTGTGACATCTCCCCCACTCTTTTTGACACTCAGAGCCACTTATATCTCTGTCATCATCACAGATGACACACACCATTTGTGTATCGATGTACCTCTGTATTCGATGACATCACAACAAGCATGGAAGTCGTCACATGAATGGCGTACACATGTGACATCATCACACACTGTACATGACATCACATTCACACTTTATGACATCAGTGATCAATATTTATGACATCACAACCACTGCATTCATGACATCAGATCTCCTCTGTATGGCATCACATCCAACATTTATGACATCTCATCCACTATACCTGTGACATCACAGCTAGACCTTATCTGTACACATCAACACCCACTGTGTTTAGTGAATTCAGATCCACTAAATACGATTGATAATCTCAAACACACTGTGGTTAAGACAATTACAATCAACTAAATATCGGGACATCTATAACCATCCCATTATCTATATCTGTGTGATCCACACCCACCTGTAATCGACATGATAAAACATCCACACTGAATGTAGGACATCACACATTTCATATGTATGGACACAATATGCACTACATACGACATCATCTCCCCACGCTATAAACTGCTGTGTGATAGACATCAAATGTCAAACTGTATCCATGACATCCAAAGTTAATTACTATCTCACCTCACAACCCCTCATTATATCTCTGACAGCACATTCACTGTATCTGTGTCATCACACCCAGATTATCAATCATAAAAACCCTATATTGTATAATATCCGATATCACAGCCACAATATATATGACATCCTATGAGCTATATATGACATCACATCCACACTCTGTATGATATCCCATAAAACTCTATGTCAGTCACACAACCTCTGTATTCATGTCATCACACACAGTATATTAATAATATTACTGACATCGCTTCCCACTGTACCTGCATCACTACTTAGTGTATTGATTATAACACCTGCAATATGTGTGATATCAAACCCACTATATTATGTATGACATCATATGAATTCTATGTGACATCACACCTACTCTTTATGACATCACAAGACTGTATTCACGACATCCATCAACTGTATTCATGACATCTCACCCACTGTATATGACATCACATACAACTATACTTGTGACATCACAGCCACTGTAACTATGACAAGACACCTACTATGGTTTTTTAGACATCATACTCGGTATATCTGACATCTCACATGGTGTATGAATGACAACACTACCACTGTATCTGATATCACTGCACCCACTCTGTTTATGACATCATATCCAATCTATATGATATCACACACAATGTATGTATGACTACACTAGCTCTATATCTGACTTGAAACACATTCTATCTGCCATCACATTCATCGTGTAAGTCATCACACACGCTCTGTGGAAAACAACACAACTACTATGTGAGACATCACAGGTGGCATACGTATGCCATCCTATGCAGTATACAGGACATCATATCCACACTTTATGACAACAATCCTTAGTATTTATGACATCATATGCACACTGTTTTCAAGACATCACATGCACTATATATGGCATGTCATTTACTGTGTGATATCACATTCACTATATATGTGA
>JAJLRB010000130.1:0-36349 GCA_020976825.1 Odocoileus hemionus
GTGGTTTTTGATGTCATAAACGTGAGGCTGTGCTGTCTTCAACAGAGCCAAAATGCTTATAAATTTCGCAGAATGTGATGTCATACAAAAGGAGTAGGTGTTATGACGTTGTCAATTACAGTGGGTGGGTTGACACAGAAGTTATTTGCTGTGATGTGCAGGTATTAGGGTATTATATTGGCATGCTTACTGGATGTGGTTTCATATATAGAGGTTGTGATGTCATAAGTGCAGTAGTGTGAAAGACTCTGAAAGGCGTAGAATGAGATATTTCAGAGTGCAACTGAATGTCTACACGTATTATATGTGGTGGTGAATGTCACATCAAAGTGAGCGATCGGCTGTTCGAATGTGTGGTTAATCAGTCAGGAGAGGTTCGTAAGAATGGCAAAGTTACAGTGGGTTGTGGTGTCCCGTGTTATGTGGGTGTGAGGCCGTCATGTCTGACGTGGATGTGAAATCATAAAATCTGTGGTTTGCTGTTATCAAAGAGGATGAAGATGCCATCTAACAGTGCAAATGTATTCATACTTATGGCATAGTGCTGGGTTGTCAGAAAACACTGAGGGTTTTGATGTTATTACAGTTGTGGTTGTGGTGTCATAAATAAACTGGATAGGATGTCGCACGTATATACTGGATGTGATAGCATATATATATTATTGTTTGTGATATCATTGCTATAGACTGGGTCTGATGACACAGATCCAGGTGATGACAGTGTCAGATATTTAGGTGGGACGGTTGATGTCATAAATAAAAGTGGTGTGATGTCGTAAAGAGTGGATTTGATGTCAATAGGTGTCTATTTCATATGAATTTCATATTCCTATAGTGGAGGTCGATGTCATACATACACTGGGTATGATAAAAAAATTGATGCAGTTTTGCAGTTGATGATACAGGATACAAGTCGGTCTTGTGCTATGCAGATTATGGGTGTCTAGTGAAGGACACAACGGTTCTGTTCTCATAACAATGTGTGTGATGCCATATCAAAGTAGATAAGTTCATAAAGGTAAGGTGTGTGATGTCATAGATAAGAGTCATTGTATGATGTCACTTATATAGTGTAGGTGTGATATCATACACAGTAGATGAAATGTATCGTACACAATGTGATGTGATGTCATGAATACACCTGCATGTGATGTCATAAATACTGAGGATTGTTGTCATAGGAGTGTGGATATTGATGTCATGTGTAGTGCATCTGATGGCATACATATGTCACCTGTGATCTCCGTGCATTGTTGGTGTGATGGCGTCGACAAAGTGGGTGTGATGGAACATATACAGTGGATGTGTTGGCAGTTAGTTAGAACGGGTTTTTCAAACGACAGACATAGAGCTTGTGTAGTCATACACACAGTGTGGGTGAGAATGTATATAGTGGATATGATGTCCTAAAAAACGTAGTATGTGCATGACATGGGATACAGTGGTATGTGTTCCTCACTCATATATACCAAGTTGAGATGTTATTTTAAAGCTGAGATGGTGTCTAAAGCATAGTAGGTGTCTTGTCATAATTACAGTGCTGTGATGTCACAATACAGTGTATGTGATGTCCTATAGAGCGGGTGTGGTGTCATGAATCGAGTGGGTATGTTGCCATGAATACAGTCCTTTGATGTCAGAGAAAGTGTGTGTTATTTCGTCACAAATTAATCATAGAATGTCATACGTATATGTGGGTTTGATATCATCACCACATATGCTAGGTGTGGTAATAATCCAATATACTTCAGTTTAATGACCCAGGTACAGTGGTGCGATATCAGATATAGTGGGTTGATGACATGACAACAGTTGTGGTGTGATGTTAGAGTGTTGTGATATCATACAGAGTGGGATGTGATGTCCTATGTAGTTGTTAAGATGTCATAGATATTGTGGGCATGTGATATCATATATATACCGAGGGTGTTATATTGATCGGCTATAATCTGTGTGTGTGACACAGGAATAGTGGATGTGTGGTTGTCCAGATATAAAGGTTGTGATGTGAGATAAAGGAGAATATGTAGATGTCATGAATAGAGTCACTTGAATGTCACCCAGCGTGGGTGTGATGTCGTATATACTGCATAGTGTAAACATTATACATATAGTATGGTGTGGTTAGACCTGCATACCTGTGTGTGTATATCATTGATAGAATTGGGAGTTATCACACTGATACAAGATTATGGAAGTTATGCTGTCAGATAGAGTGGTTGTATTGTTTTACACGGTGTGTTTCCATGTTCCAAATATAGTGGAGATATGAATTTCAGAACTCCATAGTGGATGTGATGGTACAGATGGAGTGGACTGTTGATGTCACAGTTATGGGGATGAGATGGTATATAAACCGTGGTGATGTGATGTCATATAGAGGGGATATGATGTCATAGAATGCAGTGTCTGTTGAAGTCATAAAATACTGATCCATTGATGTCACAAAGTGTGAATGTTGGTGTCATGTAGAATGTGCTAAGATATCATAAGCTGTTGCCCGTGTATAGCTACATAATTATGAATGTTATCGACCACAGAGGTACTTCGATTTACATGTGTTTACCAGGTGTACACATTAGCTGCTGATGTGCACAATTTACAGAGGCAGTGATGTCAAATTCTAGTGGTTGGACTTATCTGGTATAGGACGATGCATTTTCTTGAATGCATTTATGTGTGATATCATAAATATTCTGATGATGATGTCATTAATTTACTAGCTGTGATGTTATCTACTCGGGCTGTGCGGTCATAAAGAGTTTATGTCATATCATTATCCTGAATATGCATGTCATATACAGAGTGTGTGTGAGATCTGTCAGAGAGTGGGTGTGTGGTTTATCTTCGATTACACTGGGTTTGAGACCAACAGATACAGTGGATGTATTCTCAGATTACATGGGTGAGATGGCAGATATAACGTTTGTGTAGTCCGAGCGTGTGTGATCTCAGCTATAGTGTCTGTGTGCCACGATTGCAATGGTGGTAATGCGATGACTATAATGGTATGTGAGGTCATAGAGAGTCGATGCGTAAGTTATGTATAGTGCGTAAGATATCATACATAAATGGGAGTGATGTAATGGTTACAGTAAGTTCTGAGATCATCATTAGAGTGGTTGTGATGACACAGATACAGTGGATGCAATGTCAGATATATTTGGAGTGATGTCATGAGTACAGTGCATGCGATGTCATATAAAATGTGGTGTCATGTCATAAAATGTGGATGTGATGCCTTAAACAGTGTTTATGATGGTATGCAAACATTGGTGTGATGTCATACATACAAAGGGTGTGATAAGATAAAAGAGTGGGTGTGAGACACAGATACAGTGGTAGTGACGTAACAAAACTTTTGAATATGTATTGTATACAATGGATATGATGTCATCATATATAACGGATGAGATCTCATAGATACAATTGTTGTGATATCATCAAATCACTGGATGTGATGACAGAGAGGTTTATATTATGCCCTGCGTACTGGATGTGGTTTCATATATAGAGGTTGTGACGTCATAAGTGCAGTAGTGTGAAGACTTAAGGAGTAGATGTGATGTTATAGAGTTGCAAACTGATGTCACACGTATAGTGGGGGTGTGGATGTCACATCAATAGTGCGTTGTGAGTATCAGTGGAGAGGTTTGAGGATGATTGCAAAGATACAGTTGGGTGTGCCTGTCCCGTGTTATAGTGGGTGAGGACGTCATGTTTCTGAAGTGGATGTGACATCATAAATACCTGTGGTTTGCTGTTATAAAGAGGATGAGATGCCATCTACAGTGCAAATGATATCATACTATGCCAAGGTGTGGTGTCCAGAAACACAGAGGGTTTTGATATTATACAGAAGTGGTTGTGGTGTCATAAATAAGTGGATAGGATGTCACACACGTATACCTGGATGTGATAGCATATATATATTGTTGAGATAAATCATTGAATAGACCTGGGTCTGATGACACAGATCCGTTTGATGTGTGGTCAGATATAGTATGGAACGTGATGTCAGATAAATAAAGTGGGTGTGATGTCGTAAAAGAGTGGATTTGATGTCATAAATAGGTGTAACATATGATTTCATACATATAGTGGAGGTGATGTCATACATATACTACTGGTTTGATAAAATTGATGAGTTGTGCAGTGATGATACAGATACAGTCGGTGTGATATCAGATAATGGTGTCTGTAAGGACCCCCCCCCCCAACCACTTCTGGTTCTGTTTCTCATAACACTGTGTGTGATGCCATATCAAAGTAGATAAGTTCATAAAGGTAGAGTGTGTGATGTCATAGATAGAGTCATTGTCTGATGACACTTATATAGTGAAGGTGATATCATACACATCTAGATGAAATTTCATATCGTACACAATGTGAGTTTATGTCATGAATACACTGCATGTGATGTCATAAATACTGAGGATTGTTCGCCTACTATACTCATTAGAGTTGTGGATATTGATGTCATGTGTAGTGCATCTGATGGAATTCGCATACATATGTGCACCTATTGATCTCTGCATAGTTGGTTGTGATGGTCGTCGACAAAGTGTTGATGTGATGACATTATAGAGTGGATGTGTTGGCAGTTAGAACGGGTTTCAAGACATGACATAGAGCTTGTGTAGTCATACACACAGTGTGGGTGAGAAACGTATTATAGTGGAATATGATGTTCCTAAACGTTAAGTATTGCCATGACATGGGATACAGTGGTAGTGTTCCCACTTCATATACCAATGTGAGGATGTATTTTATTACTGAGTAATGGTGTCTAAAGCATAGTAGTCGTGTTTTGTCATAATTACAGTTGCTGTGATGTCACAAGTAGTAGTGTATGTGATGTCATATAGAGGGGTGTGGTGTCATGAATCTGAGTTGGGTGTGTTGCCATGAAATACAGTCTTTGATGTCAGAAAGAGTGGTGTTAATGTCACAAATTAATCCATAGGATGTCATACGTATTCAGTGGGTTTGATATCACACATAATGCTGGTGTGGTATAATCAATATAGTCTCAGTAATGACCCAGGTAGTAAGTGGATGCGATGTCAGATATAACTGGGTTGATGACATGAACAACAGTGTGTGTGATGTTCATAGAGTGTTGTGATAATCCATACAGAGTGGGGGATGTGATGTCTATGTAGTTCATAAGGATGTCATAGATATTGTGGCTGTGGTATCATATGATACACATGGGGTGTATATATGATCGATAATTCTGTGTGTGATGACACAGGAATAGAGTCGATGTGCTGTCAGATCTATTAAATGGTTGTGATGAGAGATAAAGAAGATTTGATGTCATGAATAGAGTCACTTGATGTCACCCAGCGTGGGTGTGATGTGTATATACTGCATAGTGTTTAATACATTATAGAGTATGCGTGTTGTGGTGACCTGCATACAGTGTGTGTATATATCATTGATAGAATGGGAGTTATCACACTGATACAGAATTATGGAGGTTTGCTGTCAGATAGAGTGGTTGTATTTCTTAAAACGGATGTGTTTCATGTCAAAATAGTGGATATGAATTCAGAACATAGTGGATGTGATGGTACAGATGGAGTGGCTGTGATGTCACTGGTATAGGGGATGAGATGTCATAAACCAGTGGATGTGATGTCATATAGAGTGGGTATCTGATGTCATGAATGCAGTGTCCTGTGCTGTCATAATTCACTGATCTTGATGTCATAAAGTGTGAATGAAAATGTAATGTCATTAAGAATGTGTTATGATGTCATAAGTGTGCCGTGTCCATGACTTACATACTTGTGATGTCATCGACACAGAGTAAGCATCGCTACATGTTTAACACGTGTACATATTAGTGTGATGGCACAAATACAGTGGCAGTGATGTCAAATATAGTGGGTGAGATATCAGGTATAGACGATGCATTGTCTTGAAAGGCAGTATGTGTGATATTCATAAATATTTGATTATGATGTCATAAATATACTAGCTGTGATGTCATACATATAGGGCTGTGATGTCATAACGAGTTTATGTCATATCATTCATCCTGAATATGCTGTCATACACAGAGTGTGTGTGATATCGTCCAGAGAGGTGGGTGTGGGTATTGCATTGATTACACTGGGTTTGAGAACACAGATACAGTGGATGTAGTCTCAGATACCCAATGGGTGAGATGGCAGATATAACTCGTTTGTTTTGGTCACTGTGTGTGATCTCATCTATAGTGTCTGTGATGCCACGAATCCAATGAGGTAATGCGATGACTGTAATGGCTGTGACAGTCTAAAGAGTCGGATGGCGAAGTTATGTATAGTGCGTAAGATGTCATACATAAAATGGGTGTGATCTGTCATGCGTACAGTTGGATCTGAGGATCATCATTAGAGTGGTTGTGATGACACAGGTACAGTGGATGCAAGTCAGATATATTCTGATGTGAGTGATGTCATGGAGTACAGTGCTGCGATGTCATAAATTAATGTGGTGTCATGATATAAATGTGGATGTGATGCCTTAAAAAGTGTTTATGATGGTACGCAAACAGGGGTGTGATGTCATAATACAACGGGTGTGATAAGATGAAAGAGTGGGTGTGAGACACAGATATACAGTGGTATGTGACGTAACAAAACTTTGAATATGTATTGTTATACAATGGATAAGATGTCATCATATATAGCGGATGAGATCTCATAGATAACACTTGTTGTGATATCATCAATAAGTGGATGTGATGACAGAGATACTGTGGATATGATGTCAAATATACTGTGTGTGATGCCTTAGAAATGGCTGGTGTTTGATGTAACATGTAACGTGAGGATGTTGTGATGTCTTCTACAGTGCAAAATGCTATACATACGCTGAGAAGAGTGATGTCATACAAAGAGTAGGTGTGACGGTGGTCAATAACAGTGGTGTGATGACACAGAGTATTTGCTGTGATGTCGCATGGTATAGGGTGTATATATTGCCTTGCGTACTGGATGTGGTTTCATATATAGAGGTTTGTGACGTCATAAGTGCAGTTAGTGTGAAGACATTAAGGGAAGTAGATGTGATGTCTTTAGAGTGCAACTGAATGTCACACGTATTAGTGGGTGATGATGTCACATCAAAGTGCCGTGTGATATTCAGTGGAGAGGTTGTGATGGCAAAGATTACAGTGGGTGTGCTGTCCCGTATATGGTGAGTCGTCAGTGGATGTTGAGTAATCGTCATGTCTGATTAGTGGATCTGTGAGTACCCATCATCATAAATACTGTGGTTTGTGTTATAAAGAGGATGAGATGCCTATCTACAGTGCAAATGATATCATACATATGCCAAGTGTGGTTGTCAGTGAACACAGAGGGTTTTGATGTTATACAGAGGGGTTGTTGGTGTCATAAATAAAGTGGATAGGATGTCACACGTATAAATGGATGTGATAGAATATATACTATTATTGTTTGTGATTTCATTGATAAGATGGGTTGATGACACAGATCCCAGTTGATGTGAGGTCAGGATATAGTGGACGTGATGTCATAAATAAAAGTGGTGTGTGTTATGTAAAGAGTGGATTTGATGTCATAAGGTGTTACATTTGATTTCATTTAAATATAGTGGAGGTGATGTCATACATATACTGGGTTTGATAAAATTGATGAGTTTGCAGTGATGATACAGATACAGTCGGTGTGATATCAGATATGGTGTCTGTGACAGGGACACAACCGGTTCTAGTTTTCTTCATAAATGTGTGTGATGCATCTGTATCAAGTAGATAAGTTCATAAAGTAGAGTGTGTGATGTCATAGATAGAGTGGTCACGTCATTGTATGATGTCACTTATATAGTGTGAACTGTGATATCATACACAGTAGATGTGAAATGTCATATCGTACACACATGTGTGTGTATGTCATGACATTACACTGCATGTGATGTCATAATATACTGAGGATTGTTGATCATTAGAGAGTGTGGATATTGATGTCATGGTGTAGTGCATCTGATGGCATACATATGTCACCTGATGATCTCCTAGACATAGTATGGTGTGATGATGCGTCGACAATGTGCGGTGTGTGATGAACATATACAGTGGATGTCGTTGGCAGTTAGAACGGGTTTTCTTCAAGCGACAGACCATGTAGAGTCTTGTGTAGTCATATCCAACACAGTTGTGGGTGAGAAATGTATATATGTGGTTCATGATGTCCTTAATATTTAGTAATTTATTTGATGTCATTGACATGATGGATACAGTGGTAGTGTTCTCACTCTATATACGCGCAAGTGAGATGTCTAATTTTATAACTGTGATGGTGTCTAAAGCATTGTAGGTGTCTTGTATATTTACAGTGGCTTGTGATGTCACAAATAGCTCTAGTGTATGTGAAAATGTCCTACCTACGAAGCGGCGCGTGGTGGTGTCATGAATCGAGTGGTATGTTGCCATGATACAGTCCATTGATGTCAGAAAGAGTGGGGTGTTATGTCACAAATTAATCATAGGATGTATATCGTATAGTGGGTTTGATATCACACATTTAATTGCTGGTCTTGGTATATCCAATATACTCAGTATGACCCAGGTACACGTGGATGCAGATATTCAGATATACTGGTGCTTGCTGATGAACATGACAACAGTGTGTTGTGGATGTCATAGTGTTGTTGTGATATCCATAGACAGAGTGGATAGTGATGTCCTATGTAGTTCATAAGATGTCATAGATATTGTGGCTGTGTATTGACATAATATACAGAGGAGTGTTATATGATCGATAATCTGTGTGTGTGACACAGGAATAGTGGATGTGTTGTCAGATATAAAGGTTGTAATGTGATACAGCTGAGATAAATGGAGATTTGATGTCATGAATAGAGTCACTTGATGTCCACCCAGCGTGGGTGTGATGTCGTATATACTGCGCTAAGCATTAGTGGTATACTATTACACTACAGTATGTGTGGTGACCTGCATACAGTGTTTGGTTTTATCATTGATAGAATGGGAGTTATCACACTGATGCAGATTATGGAAGTTATGCTGTCAGATAGAGTGGTTAGTATTGTCTTAACCACGGTGTGTGTTTCATGTCAAATATAGTGGTTATGAATTTCAAGATAAACATAGTGGTTGTGCATGAGTACAGATGAGAGTGGCTGTTGATGTCACAGGTATAGGGGATGAGATGGTATAAACGTGGATGTGATGTCATATAGAGGGGATTCTGATGTCATGATTCCCACCGCACAGTGTCTGTGATGTCATATTAATACATGATCATTGATGTCATAAAGTGTGATTGTGCCATGTTCATGTAGAATGTGTATCGATGTTATAAGTGTGCCGTGTATCAGCCTTACATTACTTGTGATGTCATCGACACCAGAGGTACATCCCTATACACATGTTTACAACGTGTTACACATTAGTGTGACTGGCACTAAATACAGTGGCAGTGATGTCGAAATATAGCGGGTGAGATAATCAGGTATAGACGATGATTTTCTTGTAAAGCAGAGTATGTGTGGATATCATAAACCATATTTGAATATGATGTATAAATATACTAGCTGTGTTGTCATATCATATAGGGCTGTGACTGTCATAAAGAGTTTATGTTCACTATCATTACATCCCCTGAGATATGCTGTAATACAGAGCTGTGTGTTGATATCGTCGTCCAGAGGTAGTGGGTGTGGATATAATGCGATAAACTGGGTTTGAGAACACAGATACAGTGGATCGTAGTCTCAGATACCATGGGTGTGAGATGGCAGAGATATAACGTTTGTGTTGTCATGTGTGTGATCTCATCTCATAGTGTCTGTGATGCCACGAATGCAATGGATCGGTAATGTGTGACTACAAATGGTGTGAGGTCACATTAAAGAGTGGATGCGACGTTATGTGTATAGTGCGTAAGATATCTGTATAATAAATGGGTGTGATGTCATGCGTACAGTTGGTCTGTGTGATCTCATTAGAGTGGTTGTGATGACACAGATACAGTGGATGCAATGTCAGACTATATTTGGGAGTGAACTGTCATGAGTAACCGTGCAATGCGATGTCATAAATAATGTGGTGTCATGTCATATAAGTGTGGATGTGATGCCTTAAACATGTGTTTCATGATGGTACGCAAACATTGGTGTGATGTCATACATACAAAGGGTGTGATAAGATGGAAAGAGTGGGTGTGAGACAAGATACAGTGGTTGTGGAGCCTCCGTAACAAAACTTGACCTTGAATATGTATTGTATACACAAAATGGATAAGATGTCATCATATATTGCGGATGAGATCACTCATAGATACTCTTGTTGTGATATCATCAACAACACTGGATGTGATGACAGAGATACTGTGGATATGGTGTCATAAATATACTGTGTGTGATGCCTTAGAAATGGTGGTTTTTGATGTCATAACGTGAGGATGTGATGTCTTCTACAGCTGCAAAATGCTATTCATAATGCAGAATGTGATGTCAATACAAAGAGTAGGTGTGACAGTTGTCAATACGAGTGGTAGTGTGATAGATGACACAGAGTATTTGCTGTGATGTCGCATGTATAGGGTATTTATTGACCACGCGTAACTGTTTACTGTGATGTGGTTTCATATATAGAGGTGTTGTGAGTCATAAAGTTCGCTAGTAGTGTGAAGACTTTAAGGAGTAGATGTGATGTTAAAACCTAGGTGTAGAGTGTATGTTATTTAGAGTGCAAACTGATGTCACACGTATAGTGGGTGTGATGTCACATCAAAGTGCGTGCGTGTGATATCAGTGGAGAGGTTGTGATGGCAATAGATACAGTGGGAAAATGTGGTGCTGTCCCGTTATAGTGGGTGAGACGTCATGTCTGAAGTGGATGTGACATCATAAAATACTGTGGTTTGCTGTTATAAAGAGGATGAGATGCCATCCTACAGTGCAAAACCTGATATCATACATATGGCAAGTGTGGTGTCAGAAACAACAGAGGGTTTTGATCGTTATACAGAGTGGTTGTGGTGTCATAAATAAATGTGGATAGGATGTCACACCCGTATACACTGGATGTTTGATAGCATATATATATTGTTTGTCGTTGATAGCATGTGATCCTTCGACTGGGTCTGATGACACAGATCCAGTTGATGTGAGGTAGATATAGTGGAAGTTGACGTGATGTCATAAAATAAAGTGGTGTGATGTCGTATAAGAGTGGATTTGATGTCATAGGTGTTACATTATGATTTCATACATTATCTGCTGGAGGTGTGACTGTCATTACATACACTATCTGCCGGTCTTGATAAAATTGATGGAGTGTTGCAGTGATGATACAGATACAGCTCGGTGTGACTAATCAGATATGGTCGTCTGTGAAGGACAAACGGTTCAGTTCTCATAAACAATGTGTGTGATGCCATATCAAGTAGATAAGTTCATTAAGTAGAGTGTGTGATGTCATAGATAGAGTCATTGTTATGATGTCACTTATATTAGTGAATGTGATATCATTACACAGTAGATGAAATGTCACCTTCGTCCACCACAATGTGTGTGCGATGTCATGTCAATACACTGCATGTGATGTCGATAAATACTGAGGATTGTTGTATTGAGGTGTGGATATTGCATGTCATGTGTAGTGCATCATGATGGCATACATATGTCACCTGTGACTGATCTCACCTACATCCCCCCCCCCCCCTCCTAGTTGGTGTGATGGCGTCCGACACAAGTGGGTGTGATGACATATAAAGTGGATGTGTTGGGCAGTTTCCCCTTAGAACGGGTTTCAAGACTCCGACATAGAGCTTGTGTAGTCATACACATCAGTGTGGGCGTGAGAATGTATATAGTGGATATGATGTCTCATCTACGTAGCTCTGTCGCCATCTGATCCATGGGATCCAGTTGGTAGTGTTCTTCACTCACTATACCAAGTGAGATGTTATTTTACTGAGTATGGTGTCACCTAAAAGCATAGTAGGTGTCTGTCATTCATCTACCTCGTGGCTGTGATGTCACAAATACAGTGTATGTGAGTGTCTATAGAGCGGGCTGTGGTGTCATGAATCGAGAGTGGGTATGTTGCATGAATACCAGTCCTTTGATGTCAGAAAGAGTGGGTGTTATGTCTACAAATCTAATCATAGGATGTCATCTCGTATAGTGGGTTTGATATCACTCATGATTGCTGGTGTGGTATATCCTCATATATACTCAGTAATGACCCAGGCTACAGTGGATGCGATATCAGATATCAACTGGGGTTGATGAATGACAACAGTGTGTGCTGATGTCTCATAGAGTGTTCAGTGATATCCACTACAGAGTGGATGTGTGATGTCATATGTAGTTCATAAGATGTCATAGACTATTGTCGGCTGCCCTGTGAATATCATATATATCAGAGGGTGTTATATGATCGACTAATCTGTGTGTGTGACACAGGAATAGTGGTTGTGTTGTCTCTAGATATTCAAGGTCTGTGATGTGAGATAAAGGAGATTTGATGTAACATGAATAGAGTCACTTGATGTTCACCCAGTGTGGGTGTGGATGTCGTATTATACTTGCATAGTGTTCACACTATTACTATACTAGTATGTGTGGTGGACCTGCCTACAGTCCGTGGTGTGGTATAGTCATTGATAGAATGGGAGTTATCACACTGTTACAGAAGTATGGAAGTTATGCTGTCAGATTTAGAGTGCGTTGTATTGTCTTTAACACGGTGTGTGACTGGGTCATGTCAATCTATAGTGGATTGATTTCAGAACATAGTGGATGTGATGGTACTAGATGGAGTGGCTGTGTTGTCACAGGTATAGGGGATGAGATGGATATAAACCGTGGATGTGATGTCATATAGAGGGGATCTGATGTCATGAATGCAGTGTCTGTGATGTCATAAAACAAAAAAAAAAAAATAAATACTCTAACTAAAAAGATCCCCCCCCCCCCTTGATGTCATAAAGTGTGAATGTGCCCCCCCGCCCCTGTCATGTAGATGGATGATGGTTGAATGTCCCCGTTCATCGTGCGATAATGGATGTGTGCCGTCCTGTCATAGCGTACGATACTTGTGATGTACATCGACACAGAGGTAATCGATCTATACATGTTTACACGTGTACACATTAGTGTGATGGACAAATTCGTAGAGTCGCAGATGAGTGATGTCAAATATACGTGGGTGAGGCATATCTCGTATAGACGGATGCATTTTCTTGATCCCGCAGTATTGCTGTGATCTATCATAAATATTTGATATGATGTCATAAATATACTAGCTGTGATGTTATACATATAGGGCTTGTGATGTCCCATAAAGAGTTTAATCGTCTATCATTCATCCTGAATATGCTGTCATAAACAGCAGTGTGATGTGATATCGTCAACGTGGACGTGGGTGTGATCTATAATGATACACCCTGGGTTTGAGATCAACAGCTACAGTGGATGTAGTCTCCAGATACAATGGGTGAGATGGCAGATATAACGTTGTGTTGTCATGTGTGTGATCTCATCTATAGTGTTCTGTGATGCACGAATGCAATGGAGGTAATGCGAATGACTACAATGGTGTGAGGTTCATAAAGAGTGGATGCGATGTTATGTATAGTGAGTAAGATATATCATACACTAAAATGGGTGTGATGTCAATGCGTACAGTTGGTTCTGAGATCATCATTAGAGTGGTTGTGATGACACCAGATACCAGTGGATGCACATGTCAGATATATTTGGAGTGATGTCATGAGTTCAGTGCATGCGATGTCATAAATAATTGTGGTGTCATGTCATAAAATGTGGATGTGATGCCCTTAAACCAGTGTTTATGATGGTACGCAAACATTGGTGTGATGTCATACATACAAAGGTGTATTGTTAAGATGAAAAGAGTGGGTGTGAGACACAGAAGATACAGTGGTAGTGACGTAACAAAAACTATTGAATATGTATTGTATACAAATGGATAAATGATGTCATCATATATAGCGGATGAGATCTCATAGAAACACTTGTTGTGATTATCATCAAATAACACTGGATTGTGATGACAGAGATTACTGTGGATATGATGTCAAATATACTGTGTGTGATGTGTTAGACTTAGAAATGGTGGTTTGATGTCATAACGTGAGGATGTGATGTCTTCTACAGTGCAAAATGCTAATATAATACGCAGCACAGAATGTGATGTCATTACAAAGAGTTAGGTGTGACGTTGGCAAGTACAGTGGGTGTGATGACACAGAGTATTAGCTGTGATGACGCATGTATAGGGTATATATTGCCTCTGCAGTACTGATGTGGTTTTCATACTATTAGAAGAGGTTGTGACGTTCATAAATAGGTGCAGTAGTGTGAAGACTTAAGGAGTAGATGTGATGTTAATAGAGTGCAACTGATGGTCACACGTATAGTGGGTGTTGATGTCACATCAAAAGTGCGTGTGATATCAGTGGAGAGGAGGTTGTGATGGCAAAGATATTTTCTACAAGTGTGGGTGTGCTATCCGTATTAGTGGGTGAGAACGTCATGTCTGAAGTGGATGTGACTCATGGAATAACTGTGGTTTTGACTGTTATAAAAGAGGATGTAATGAGTTGCCATCTACAGTGCAAATGATATCATAACATTATGCCAAGTAGTGGTGTCAGAAAACACAGAGGGTTTTTGATGTTATATTACAGAGTGGTTGTGGTGTCATAAATAAAGGGTGGATAGGATGTCACACGTATACTGGATGTGATAGCATATATAAATATTTGTTTGTGATATCATTGATATGACTGGCGTCGATGATTCTCGATTGGACCACTGAGGTACTCCAGGCCATATACACGTGATGTGAGGTCAGATATAGTGGACGTGATGTCATATTAATAAAGTGGTTTTTTTGTGATGTTCGTGACAAAGAGTGGATTTGATGTCATAGTGTGTTAATATGATTATTCATACATATAGTGGAGGTGATGTCATACATATACTTGGTTTGATAAAATTGATGAGTTTGCAGTGATGATGATACAGATATCAGTCGGTGTGATATCAGATATGGTGTCTGTGACAGGGACACAAAAAAATTCTGTTTTCAGTTTACTCATAACAAGACTGTGTGTGATGCCATATCAAGTAGATAAGTTCATAAAGGTAGAGTGTGTGATGTCATAGATAGAGTCATTGTATGATGTCACTTATATAGTGAATGTGATATCATACACGGTAGTAGATGAAAATGTCATTATCGTACACAATGTGTGCGATGTCATGTTTATACAACTGCATGTGATGTCATAAATACTGAGAGCATTGTTGGGTCATAGAGTGTGGATATGATGTCATGTGTAGTGCATCTGATGGCATACATATGTCACCTGATGATCTCCTACATAGTTGGTGTGATGGCGTCGACAAAGTGTGGTGTGTTGACATATAGAGTGGATGTTGTTGGCAGTCATAGAACGGGTTTACAAGACAGACATAGAGCTTGTGTAGTCTAAATACACCTCGTGTGGGTGAGAATGTATATAGGGATATGTTGTCCTAAAAGTAAGTATGTGCCATTGGACATAGGGGATACAGTGGTAGTGTTCTCATCATATACCAAGTGAGATGTTATTTTAAAATGAGAATGGTGTCTAAAGCATAGTAGGTGTCTTGTCATAAATACAAGTGGCTGTGATGTCACAAATACAGTGTTTGTGATGTCATATAGAGCGGGTGTAGGGTGTCATGAATCGAACCCCGTGGGTATGTTGCCATGAATACAGTCCTTTGATGTCAGAAAGAGTGGGTGTTATGTCACAAATTAATCATAGGATGTCATACATATAGTGGGTTTGATATCACACATAATGCTGGTTGTGGTATAATCAATATTACTCAGTAATGACCCAGGTACAGTGGATGCGATATCAGATATATTGGATTTGATGACATGACAACAGTGTGGTGTGATGTCATAGAGTGTTGTGATATCATACAGAGTGGATGTGATGTCCTATGTAGTTCATAAGATGTCATAGATATTGTGGCCTGTGATATCATATATACAGAGGGTGTTATATGATACGATAATAATCTGTGTGTGTGACACAGGAAAATAGTGGATGTGTGTTGTCAGATATAAAGGAGTGTGATGTGAGATAAAGGAGATTTGATGTCATGAAATTAGAGTCACTTGATGTCAACTACCTCAGCATGTGGGTGTGATGTTCCGTATATAATGCATAGACTGTTCTATACATATAGTATGGGTGGTGACCTGCATACAGTGTGTGGTATATCATTGATAGAATGGGAGTTATCACACTGATACAGATTATGGAAGTTATGCTGTCAGATAGAGTGGTTGTATTGTCTTAACACGGTTTGTGTTTCATGTCAAATATAGTGGATATGAATTCAGAACCTTAGTGGATGTGATGGTACAGATGGAGTGGCTGTGATGTCACAGGTATAGGGGATGAGATGGTTATAAAACCGTGGATGTGATGTCATTATAGTGGGGATTGATGTCATGCAATGCAGTGTCTGTGATGTCATAAATACTGATCATTGATGTCATAAAGTGTGAATGTGGTGTCATGTAGAATGTGTATGATGTCATAAGTGTAGGCGTGTCATAGCTTACATACTTGTGATGTCATCGACACAGAGGTACATCGATACATCATGTTTACACGTGTACACATTAGTGTGATGGCACAATACAGTGGCAGTGATGTCAAATATAGTGGGTGAGATATCAGGTATAGACGATGCATTTTCTTGAAAGCAGTATGTGTGATATCATAAATATTTGATATGATGTCATAAATATACTAGCTGTGATGTCATACATATAGGGCTGTGATGTCATAAAGAGTTTATGTCATAATCATTCATCCATGAATATGCTGTCATATACAGAGTGTGTGTGATATCGTCCAGAGAGTGGGTGTGGTATAATTGATTACACTGGGTTTGAGAACACAGATACTACAGTGGATGTAGTCTCAGATACAATGGGTGAGATGGCAGATATAACGTTTGTGTTGTCATGTGTGTGATCTCATATATAGTGTCTGTGATGCCACGAATGCAATGGAGGTAATGGCGATGACTATAATGGTGTGAGTGTCATAAAGAGTGGATGCGAAGTTATGTATAGTGGTAAAGATTTCATACATAAAATGGGTGTGATGTCATGCGTACAGTTGGTTGAGATCATCATTAGAGTGGTTGTGATGACACAGGTACAGTGGATGCAATGTCAGATATATTTGGAGTGATGTCATGAGTACAGTGCATGCGATGTCATAAATAATGTGGTGTCATGTCATAAAATGTGGATGTGATGCCTTTAAACTGTGTTTATTGTTGGTACGCAAACATTGGTGTGATGTTCATACATACAAAGGGTGTGTTGATAAGATGAAAGAGTGGGTGTGAGACACAGATACAGTGGTTGTGACGTAACAAAACTTTGAATATGTATTGTATACAATGGATAGATGTCATCATATATAGCGGATGAGATCTCATAAGATAACTTGTTGTGATAATCATCAAACGACATGTGCTGGATGTGATGACAGAGATACTGTGGATATGAGTGTCAAAATATAGTGTGTGTGATGCCTTTAGAAATGGTGGTTTGATGTCTAACGTGAGGATGTGATGTCTTCTACAGTGCAAAATGCTAATGTAACATACGCATGTATTGTGATGTCATACAAAAGAGTAGGTGTGTGAGTTGGCAATAGCAGTGGTGTGATGACACAGAGTATTTGCTGTGATGTCGCATGTATAGGGTATATATTGCCCTGCGTACTGGATGTGGTTTATATATAGAGGTTGTGACGTCATAAAGTGCAGTACTATAGTGTGAAGACTTAAGGAGTAGATGTGATGTTATAGAGTGCAAACTGATGTCACACGTTATAAGTGGGTGTGATGTCACATCAAAGTGCGTGTGATATCAGTGGAGAGGTTGTGATGGCAAAGATACTGTGGGTGTGCTGTCCGTATAGTGGGTGAGACGTCATGTCTGAAGTGGATGTGACATCATAAATACTGTGGTTTGCTGTTATAAAGAGGATGAGGATGCCATCTACAGTGCAAATGATTCATCATAAATATGGCAAGTGTGGTGTCAGAAACACAGAGGGTTTTGATGTTATACAGAGTGGTTGTTGGTGTCATAAATATAAAGTGGATAGGATGTCACAAGTATACTGGATGTGATATCCATATATATATATTGTTTGTGATATCATTGATAGACTGGGTCTGCTGATGACACAGATCCAGGTTGATGTGAGTCAGATATAGTGGACGTGATGTCATAAATAAAGTGGTGTGATGTAGTAAAGAGTGGATTTGATGTCATAGGTGTTACATATGATTTCATACATATAGTGGAGGGTGATGTCATACATACACTGGGTTTGATAAAATTGATTACAGTTTGCATGTGATGATACAGATACAGTCGGAGTGTGTGATATCAGATATGGTGTCTGTGAATGGTACACAACGGTTCTGTTCTCATAACACTGTGTGTGATGCCTCATATAAAGTAGATAAGTTCATAAAGGTAGCAGTGTGTGATGTCATAGATAGAGTCCATTGTATGATGTCACTTATATAGTGAATGTGATATCATACACAGTAGATGAAATGTCATATCGTATACAATGTGTGTGATGTCATGAATACACTGCATGTGATGTCATAAATAATGAGGATTGTTGTTCATAGAGTGTGGATATTGATGTCATGTGTAGTGCATCTGATGGCATACATATGTCACCAGCTGATCTCCTTACAATAGTTGTGTGATGGCGTCGACCAAAGTGGGTGTGATGACATATAGACAGTGGATGTGTTGGCAGTTAGAACGGGTTTCAAGACAGACATAGAGCTTGTGTAGTCATACACACAGTGTGGGTGAGAATGTATATAGTGGATATGATGTCCTAAACGTAGTATAAGTGCCATGACATAGGGATACAGTGGTTAGTGTTCTCATCATTTACCATGTGAGATGTTATTTTACTGTGAGTATGGTGTCTAAAGATAGTAGGTGTCTTGTCATAATTACAGTGGCTGTGATGTCACAAATACAGTGTATGTGATGTCCTATAGAGCGGGTGTGGTGTCATGAATGAGTGGGGTTGTTGCCATGAATACAGAGTCCTTTGATGTTCAGAAAGAGTGGGTGTTATGTCACAAATTAATCATAGGATGTTCATACGTATAGTGGGTTTGATATCACACATGATGCTGGTGTGGTATAATCAATATACTCAGTAATGACCCAGGTACAGTGGATGCGATATCAGATATACTGGGTTGATGACATGAAAACAGTGTGTGTGATGTCATAGAGTGTTGTGATATCATACAGAGTGGATGTGATGTCCTATGTAGTTTCATAAGATGTCATAGACTTTGTGGCTGTGATATCATACATACAGATAGGGTGTTATATGATCGATAATCTGTGTGTGTGATGACACAGGACTAGTGGATGTGTTGGTCAGCAGATATAAATGGTTGTGATGTGAGATAAAGGAATTTGATGTCATGATAGAGTCACTTTGATGTCACCCTAGCGTGGGTGTGATGATGTCGTATATACTTGCATAGTGTTTCTTATTACATATAGTATGGGTGGTGACCTGCATACAGTGTGTGGTTATCATTGATAGGGAATGGGGAGTTATCACACTGATACAGATTATGGAAGTTATGCTGTCAGATAGAGTGGTTGTATTGTCTTAACACGGTGTGTTTCAATGTCAAATATAGTGGATATGAAATTCAGAACCATTAGTGGATGTGATGGTACAGATGGGCAGTGGTGCTGTGATGTCACACGGTTATAGGGGTTGATGAGATGGTATAATTACCGTGGATGTGATGTCATATAGAGGGCGATCTCAGATGTCCATTGAATGAATGCAAGTGGTCTGTGATGTCATAAAATACTGATCATTGATGTCATAAAGTGTGAATGTGGTGTCATGTAGTATGTGTATGTATATCATAAGTGTGCCGTGTCATAACTTAACATACTTGTGATGTGCAGTCATGTGACACAGTAGGTACATGAGTACACATGTTTACACAGTGTAACACATTATGTGTGATAAGGGCACAAATAGAGTGGCAGAGTGATGTAAATTATAATGGGGTGAGGATAGGATTTGTATAGAGCGATGTGTTGATTTTCTAGTGAAAGTGGGAGCTTGTTTGATTGTGTGATTATTCATAGTATCTGTGGGGTGATCGCGTGGGACGTTCTCGCTCTCTCGCTAGTACAGCTGTGATGTCATACATATAGCGGCTGTTGATGTTCATAATGGTTTGTCATATCATTCATCCTGGAATATGCTGTCATATACTGTGTAGTGTGTGATATCGGGCAGAGAGTGGGTGTGGTGGTAATTGATTACACTGGGTTTTGGAGACACAGTATTACAGTGGATGTAGGTTCTCCAGATCACAATCCGGGTGAGATGGCTGATATAACTCTTTGTGTTGTCATGTGTGTGTGATCTCAGCTATTGTGTCTGTGATGCCACGAATGCAATGGAGGTAATGCGATGGTTACTACAATGGTGTGATGGTCATAAAGAGTGGATGCGACATCTTATGTATTAGTGCGTTAAGATATCACTACATAACTTGGAATTCTATCAGGTGTGATGTCAATGCGTACAGTTGGTCTGAGTCATCATTAGAGTGGTTGTGATGAACAGACTACAGTGGATGCAAAACCTGTCAGATATATTTGGAGTGATGTCTTGAGTACAGTGCATGCGATGTCATAAATAATGTGGTGTATGTCATACAAATGTGGATTGTGATGCCTTAAAACAGTGTTTATGATGGTACGCAAACATTGGTGTGATGTCATACATACAAAGGGTGTGATAAGATGAAAGAGTGGGTGTGAGACACAGTACAGTGGTTGGTGACGTAACAAAACTATTGAATATGTATTGTATACAATGGATATGATGTCATCATATATAGCAGGATGAGATCTCATAGATACACTTGTTGTGTGATATCATCAAATCACTGGATGTGATGACAGAGATACTGTGGATATGATGTCAATATGCTGTGTGTGATGCCTTAGAAATGGTGGGTTTTGATGTCATAACGTGAGGGATGTGATGTCTTCTACAGGTGCAAAATGCTATACATACGCAGAATGTGATGTCCATTACAAAGAGTAGGTGTGACGTTGGCCAATACAGTGGGTGTGATGACACAGAGTTTTGCTGTGATTGACGATGGGAATAGTAGGGTATATCATTGCGAAGTGCGTACTGGATGTGGTTTATATATAGAGGTTGTGACAGTCATAAGTGCAGTATAGTGTGAAGACTTAAGGATGTAGATGTGATGTTATAGAGTTGCAACTGATGTCACACGTATAGTGGGTGTGATGTCACATCAAAGTGCGTGTGATAATCAGTGGAGTGGTTGTGATGGCAAAGATACAGTGGGTGTGTGCTTGTCCCGTTATAGTGGGTGAGAAGTCATGTCTGAAGTGGAAGTCGACATCATGAATAACTGTTGGTGTTGCTGTTATAAAGAGGGATGAGGATGCCATTCTACAGTTGCAAATGATATAATAATATGGCAGCAAGTGTGGTGTTCAGAGAAACACCAGAGGGTTTTGATGTTATACAGAGTGGTTGTGGTGATCCATAAATAAAGTGGATAGGATGTCACTCGTATACTGGATGTGATATCATATATACGATATTGTTTGTGATATCATTGATAGACTGGTTAGATGGTCTGATGACACAGATCCAGTTGATGTGAGGTCAGATATAGTGGACGTGATGTCACAATAAAGTGGTGTGATGTCGTAAAGAGTGGATTTGATGTTTAACATAGGTGTTACGCATATGATTTCATACATACTTAGTGGAGGTGATGTCATACATATACTACTGGGTTTGATAAAATTGACGGAGCATTTGCAGTGATGATACAGATACAGTCGGTGTGATATCAGATATGGTGTCTGTGAAGGGACACAAAACCGTTCAGTTTTAGCTCATAACAACGTGTGTGTGATGCCATATCAAGTAGATAAGTTCATAAAGGTAGAGTGTGTGATGTCATAGATAGAGTCATTGTATGATGTCACTTATATAGTGAATGTGATATCATACACAGTAGATGTGAAAATGTCCATATCGTACACAATGCTGTGTGATGTCATGAATACACTGCATGTGATGTCATAAATACTGAGGATTGTTGTCATAGAGTGTGGATATTGTGTCATGTGTAGTGCATCTGATGGCATACATATGCCACCTGGTGATCTCTAACATAGTTGGTGTGATGGCGTCGACAAAGTGGGTGTGATGACATATACAGTGGATGTGTGGCAGTTAGAACGGGTTTCAAGACAGACATAGAGCTTGTGTAGTCATACACACAGTGTGGGTGAGAATGTATATAGTGGATATGATGTCCTAAAACGTAAGTATGTGCATTGACATGGGATACAGTGGTAGTGTTCTCACTCAATATACCAAGTGAGATGTTATTTTAACTGAGAATGGTGTCTTCTAAAGCATAGTAGGTGTCTTGTCATAATTACAGTGGCTGTGATGTCACAAATACAGAGTATGTGATGTCCTATAGAGCGGGTGTGGGTGTGGTGTCATGAATCGAAGATGGTGGATGTGGGTATGTTGCCATGAATACAGTCCTTTGATGTCAGAAAGAGTGGGTGTTATGTCACAAATTAATCATAGGTGTCATACGTATAGTGGGTTTGATATCACACATAATGCTGGTGTGGTATAATCAATATACTCAGTAATGACCCAGGTACAGTGGATTGCGATATCAGATATACTGGGTTGATGACATGACAACAGTGTGTGTGATGTCATAGAGTGTTGTGATATCATACAGAGTGGATGTGATGTCCTATGTAGTTCATAAGATGTCTAGATGTCATAAGATTGTGGCTGTGATATCATATATACAGAGGGTGTTATATGATCGATAATCTGTGTGTGTGACACAGGAATAGTGGATGTGTTGTCAGATATAAAGGTTGTGATGTGAGATAAAGGAGATTTGATGTCATGTATTGAATAGAGTCACTTGATGTCACCCAGCGTGGGTGTGATGTCGTATATATACTGCATAGTGTTCTATACATATAGTATGTGTGGTGACCTGCATACAGTGTGTGGTATATCATTGATAGAATGGGAGTTATCACACTGATACAGATTATGGAAGTTATGCTGTCAGATAGAGTGGTTGTATTGTCTTAACACGGTGTGTTTCATGTCAAATATAGTGGATATGAATTCAGAACCATAGTGGATGTGATGGTACAGATGGAGTGGCTGTGATGTCACAGGTATAGGGATGAGATGGTATAAACGTGGATGTGATGTCATATAGAGGGGATCTGATGTCATGAAATGCAGTGTCTGTGATGTCATAAATACTGATCATTGATGTCATAAAGTGTGAATGTGGTGTCATGTAGAATGTGTATGATGTCATAAGTGTGCCGTGTCATTAGCTTACATACTTGTGATGTCATCGACACAGAGGTACATCGATACACATGTTTACAGTGTACACATTAGTGTGATGGCACAATACAGTGGCAGTGATGTCAAATATAGTGGGTGAGATATCAGGTATAGACGATGCATTTTCTTGAAAGCAGTATGTGTGATATCATAAATATTTGATATGATGTCATAAATATACTAGCTGTGATGTCATACATATAGGGCTGTGATGTCATAAAGAGTTTATGTCATATCATTCATCCTGAATATGCTGTCATATACAGAGTGTGTGTGATATCGTCCAGAGAGTGGGTGTGGTATAATTGATACACTGGGTTTGAGAACACAGATTACAGGTGGATGTAGTCTCAGATACCATGGGTGAGATGGCAGATATAACGTTTGTGTTGTCATGTGTGTGATCTCAGCTATAGTGTCTGTGATGCCACGAATGCAATGGATGGTCCTCTAATGCGATGACTATAATGGTGTGAGGTCATAAAGAGTCGATGCGAAGTTATGTATAGTGCGTAAGATATCATACATAAAATGGGTGTGATGTCATGCGTACAGTAGTTCTGAGATCATCATTAGAGTGGTTGTGATGACACAGGTACAGTGGATGCAATGTCAGATATATTTGGAGTGATGTCATGAGTACAGTGCATGCGATGTCATAAATAATGTGGTGTCATGTCATAAAATGTGGATGTGATGCCTTAAACAGTGTTTATGATGGTACGCAAAATCATTGGTGTGATGTCATACATACAAAGGGTGTGTGATAAGATGAAAGAGTGGGTGTGAGACACAGATACAGTGGTAGTGACGTAACAAAACTTTTGAATATGTATTGTATACAATGGATATGATGTCATCATATATAGCGGATGAGATCTCATAGATACACTTGTTGTGATATCATCAAAACACTGGAGATGGATGTGATGACAGAGATACTGTGGATATGAGGTCAAATATAGTGTGTGTGATGCCTTAGAAATGGTGGTTTGATGTCATAACGTGAGGATGTGATGTATCTTCTACAGTGCAAAATGCTATACATACGCAGAATGTGATGTCATACAAAGAGTAGGTGTGACGTTGGCAATACAGTGGGTGTGATGACACAGAGTATTTGCTGTGATGTCGCATGTATAGGGGTATATATTGCCCTGCGTACTGGATGTGGTTTCATATATAGAGGTTGTGAACGTCATAAAGTGCAGTAGTGTGAAGACTTAAGGAGTAGATGTGATGTTACAGAGTGCAACTGATGTACACACGTATAGTGGGTGTGATGTGGATCACATCAAAGTGCGGTGTGATATCAGTGAGAGGTTGTGATGGCAAAGATACAGTGGGTGTGCTGTCCCGTATAGTGGGTGAGACGTCATGTCTGAAGTGGATGTGACCACATCATAAATACTGTGGTTTGCTGTTTATATAAAGAGGATGAGATGCCATCTACAGTGCAAATGATATCATAAATATGGCAAGTGTGGTGTCAGAAACACAGAGGGTTTTGATATTTTAACAGAGTGGTTGTGGTGTCATGAAATAAAGTGGATAGGATGTACACACGTATACTGGATGTGATAGCATATATATATTGTTTGTGATCTATCATTGATAGAACTGGGTCTGATGACACAGATCCAGTTGATGATGTGGAGGTCAGGATATAGTGGACGTGATGTCATAAATAAAGTGGTGTGATGTCGTACGTAGAGTGGATTTGATGTCATAGGTGTTACATATGATTTCATACATTTAGTGGAGGATGTGATGTCATTTACATATAGCTGGGTTGATAAAATTGAGGAGTTTGCAGTGATCAGATAACAGATTAGTTGCAGTCGGTGTGTGATATTCAGATATGGTGGGTCTGTGAGGACAAATCAACTGTTTCAGTTCTCTTATAACAATGTGTGTGATGTCATATCAAGTAGATAAGTTTCATAAAGGTAGAGTGTGTGATGTCATAGATAGAGAGTCATTGTATGATGGTCACCTATATAGTGAATGTGATATCATACACAGTAGATGAAATGTCATATCGTACCAACGTGTGGTGGATGTCATGGAATGATACACTGCATGTGATGTCATAAAATACTGAGGATTGTTGTCATAGAGTGTGGATATGATGTCATGTGTCAGTGGCATCTGATGGCATACATATGTCACCTATGATCTCCTGGACATAGTTGGTGTGGATGGCGTTCGCACACTAAAGTGGGTGTATAGATGACATATAGCGAGTGGGATGTGTTGGCAGTTAGTTTTAATACGGGTTTCATTGACAAGACAGATCATAGAGCTTGTGTAGTCATACACACAGTGTGGGTGAGAATGTAATATAGTGGATTTATGAGAGTCCTAAAACGTTGTATGTGCATTGACATGGGATACAGTGGTAGTGTTCTCACTCATATACCAAGTGAGAATGTTATTATTAACTGAGAATGGTGTCTAAAGCATAGTAGGTGTCTTGTCATAATTACAGTGGCTGTGACTGATGTCACAAATACAGTGTATGTGATGTCCTATAGAGCGGGTGTGGTGTCATGAATCGAGTGGGTATGTTGCCATGAATACAGTCCTTTGATGTCCAGAAAGAGTTGGGTGTTATGTCACAAATTAATCATAGGGATGTCATAGTATAGTGGGTTTGATATTTCACACATGATGCTTGTTGTGGTATAATCAATATAGCTCAGTAATGACCACAGTACAGTGGATGCGATAATCAGATATAGTGGGTTGATGACATGACAACAGTGTGTGTGATTGTCGATAGAGTGTTGTGATATCATACAGAGTGGATTGTGATGTCCTATGTAGTTATAAGTATGTCATAGGATATTGTGGGGCTAAGTGATATCATATATTACAGAGGGTGTTATATGATCGATAATCTGTGTGTGTGACACAGGAAAATAGTGGATGTGTTGTCAGATATAAAGGTTGTGATGTGAGTATATAAAGGAGATTTGATGTCATGGAATTAAGAGTCACTTTGATGTCACCCAGAGTGGGTCGTGTTTGTGTTTGATGTCGTATATACTGCATAGGTGTACTATACTTCATCATAGTATGTGTGGGTGAGCCTGCATACCAAAAGTGTGTGGTATAGATCATTGATAGAATGGGAGTTAATCACATCTGATACAGATTTGTATGGAAGTTATGGCTGTCAGATTGAGAGTGGGAGATTGTTATTGTCTTAACTCGGTGTGTTTTCGTGTGTCAATATAATAGTAGATATGGTTTTGGAATTGCAGAACCATGAAGTGGATGTGATGGTACAGATGGAGTGGTCTGTGAGTGTCACAGGTTATAGGGGATTGAGATGGTATAAACCCGTGATGTGATGTCATATAGAGGGGATTCCTGATGTCATGAATGCAGTGTCTGTGATGTCATAAATACTTGATCATTTGATGTCATTAATGTGTGAAGGTGCCGTGTCAGTATGATAGAATGTGTATGATAGTCATAATGTGTAGGCCGTTGTCATAGCTTAGCAGTTACTTGTGTGATGTCATCAAAAGATCCACCGAGGTAACAGATTAGTTTCAAAGAATGACATGCATAGTTTAACACGTGAGAGCACCTTATTTTAGTGTGATGGCGGGCCCAAATACAGTTGCTGCAATGATAGATGCAAATATAGTGGATTGGACGATATCAGCTATAGACGATAGGCATTTTTCGTTGATAAGCGAGTATGTGTGATGTCATAAATATACTTTGATATGTTGTCATAAATATACTAGGCTATGATGTCATGACATATAAGGGCTGTGATGTCGATAAGACGTTTAATGTCGATATCATTCATAACTCTTGAATATGCTTAGTCATATACCTATTGAGTGTGTGTGATATCGTTCCCGTGAGAACGTACGTTAGAGTACAGCAACCCGGATACATGCAGTATTAGGAGAAGCAACAATAGAATTACCAGTTGCGTTATGTGTAGATCACAGATACCATGGATAGAAAGTGAGAGCAGAATATCATCACGTTTGTGTTGTCATGTGTGTGTTTGATCTCAGTTAATAGTGTCGTGATGGCAAACGAAAGGGCAATTGTGTGAGATAATTGCGATGGACTTAATTAATGGGTGTGAGACCATAAAAGATAGTCGATGCGACAACTGTTATGGTATAAAGGTAGCGTAAAAGATGCATAAGCATACAATAAATGGGACTTGATTCATGGCTTATATTTTTATATGAAAGTACAGTAGCTTCTGGAGATCAATCACTTAATGGTTGTGATAAAGACACAGGAAGGGTGCAAGTGGATGCAATGTCAGATTAATATTTTGGAGTGATGTCATGAGTTAGGCAGTGCATAGCGATGTCATAATTAAAAATGTGGTGTCATGTCATAAAAATGTAGATGTGAATGCCTTAAATCAGTGTTGTTTATGATGGTACTGTAACCAAACATTGTGGTGATGTCAACATATCAAAAGGATAGTGATAGATGTCAGATTAAAGAGTGGGAGGTGAGAGGACACGAGATAAGCGAGTGGTAGATTTTGAATGTGACGTAACAAAACTTTTGAACTATGTATAGTATAACAGTGGGATCAATGATAGTGCCTCATATGAGATATGTTCGGAATGATTATCTCATAGATAGCAACTTGTTTGCAGATAATCATCAAAATCATCTGGATGTGATCGACATGAGTATATCTGTGTGATATGTTAGAACTAGGTTACCAAATATACTGTGGTGTAGATCCATTAGACAATGGTGGTATTGATGTCATCCAACGGTGAGGATTTTTTGTGATGTCTTCTACAGGTGCAAAAATGGCTGATGCACATACGGCAGAGATGAGATGTCTTACTAAAGAGTAGGTTGTGACGTTTGGCAGCTTAATACATGTGGATGTGATGACACCATGAGTATTATCTGTGTTATGTTCGCTGTGTTAGTGTACTATATTGGTCCACTGCGTACTGGTATGTGGTTTCTCCATATACTAGTAGGATTGCTTGTGCACGTCTATAAGAATGCAGATTAGTGTGGAAGAATACGATTAAGGAGTAGTATAAGATGATGTATGTTACAGTAGATGCAACTGTATGTCAACAGCGTATAGATGGGTGTGATGTCACAATCAAAGTAGGCGTGTGTGATATACAGTGGAGAGGTTGTGAATGGTCTAAAGATATAGCAGTGGGTGTGGGCTGTCCCGTATAGTGAGGGATAGAGAACTGTCTGGTCTGAAGTGTGGATTGTGACATCTTAAATATCTCGTGGTTTACTGTTATAATAGTAGTGTATTGAGTATGCCATAGACAGTGCATAATGATAATCATAAATATAGGCAAGTGTTGGTGTTCAGAAACACAGGAGTGGTTTTGATATTATCCATGATGTGGTGTAGGTGTCATAAATAATGTGGATAGGATGTCACAGCGTGACTATGGATGTGGATAGCATATATAATGATTGGTTTGTGTAGAATCATTCTATAGACTGGGTCGATGTATGACGACAAGAATGCCGGTTGATGTAGTCAGAATCAAAAAAATGTATATAGTGGACCGTGTGAATGTCCATTAATATACATAGTGGCTAGTGATGTCGGTACAGCCAGAGTTGGATTTGATGTCATGAGGTGTTACAACTATATGGATATTGGCATACTTACATATAAGTTAGCATATATGGAGGTGTTGTCATAGCATGTATATACTGGGTTTGTATAAAAATGAATGAGATTATGTCAGTGATCGAATATCAGATACTAGTGCGGTGTGTATATCAGATATGGGTGTCTGTGAAGGAGGGCCACATTAACGGGTTGTCAAGGTTCTCAGTAACAATTGTGTGTGATAGCGCATCATTATCAAGTAGAATGAAGTAGTTCATTAATGGTAGAGAGATAGTGTAGATTGTCATAAGATTAGGGTCCATGGTATGATAGTCACCTTGATTATAGTGAATGTGTTGATCATAACACATGTTAGGATGAAATGTCATATCGTAGCGCAATGTGTGGTGATAGCTCACTGTAATGTACACTGGCATTGTGATGTTCACTAATAGACTGAGGATTGATTGTCAATGAGAGTGTGGGGATAATTGTGTTCATGGATGTAGTGCAGCTGATGGCATACATATGATGTCACCTGTGATCTATCCTGCATAGTTGGTGTGATGGCGTCGACAAGTGGGTGTGATTGACATATACAGCTGGGATTGTTTGGCAGTTAGCAAGCGGGTTTCAAGACAGACAATAGATAGCTTGTGTAGTCATACACTGACACAGTGTGGTGTGAGGAATGTATATAGTGGATAGGATGTCCTAATGAAAACGTAGTATGTGCATTGACATGGGATCCAGTGGTAGTGTTTTTGCGTCACTCATATACCAAGTGAGATGTTATTTTAACTGAGAATGGTGTATAAAAGCATAGTAGTGTGTCTTGTCATAATTACCGTGGCTGTGAATGACACCAAATACAAGTGTATGTGATGTCCTATAGAGCGGTGTGTGGTGTCATAATCGAGTGGTATGTTGCCATGAATACAGTCCTTTGATGTCAGAAAGAGTGGGTGTTATGTCACAAATTAATCATAGGATGTCATACGTATAGTGGGTTAGATATCACACAATAATGCGGTGTGGTATAATCAATATACTCAGTAATGACCCTAGGTACAGTGGATGCGAATATCAGATATAGTGGGTTGATGACATGACAACAGACAGTGGTGTGTGATGTCATTAGAGTGTTGTGATATCATAACAGAGTGGATGTGATGTCCTATGTAGTTTCATAAGATGTCAAGCAGATTATTGGTGGCTGTGATATCAATATATACAGAGGGTGTTATATGATCGATAATCTGTGTGTTGACACAGGAATATAGTGATGTTTTGTCAGATATAAAGGTTGTGATGTGAGTATAAAGGAGATTTGATGTCATGAATAGAAGTCACTTGATAGTCACCCAGCGTGGTGTGATGTCGTATATACTGCATATGTACTATACATATAGTATTGTGTGGTTGACAGCTGCATACAGTGTGTGGTATATCATTGATAGAATGGGAGTTATCACACTGATACAGATTATGGTAAGTTATGCTGTCAGATAGAGTGGTTGTATTGTCTTAACACGGTGTGTTTTCATGTCAATATATAGTGGATATGAATTCAGAACCATAGTGGATGTATGGGTATAAAACAGATGGATGTGGCTGTGAATGTCACTAGGTATAGGGGATGAGATTGGGTTATAAACCGTGGATGTGATGTCATATAGAGGGGATCTGTCATGTCTGAATGCAGTGTCTGTGATGTCATAAATACTGATCATTGATGTCATAAAGTGTTGAATGTGGTGTCATGTAGAATGTGTATGATGTCATAAGTGTGCCGTGTCATAGCTTACATACTTGTGATGTCATCGACACAGAGGCTAGCAATCGATACACATGTTATACACGTGTGTACAACATTAGTGTTATGGCACAAATTCATGGCTAGTGATGTCAAATATAGTGGGTGAGTGAGATTATCAGGTATAGACGATGCATTTTTCTTGAAAGCAGTATGTGTGATGATATCATAAATAATTTGATATGATGTCATAAATATACTAGCTGTTGATGTCATACATATATAGGCTGTGATGTCAATAAAGAGTTTATGTCATATCATGTCATCCCTGAATATGATGCTGTCATATACAGAAGTGTGTGTGATATCGTCCATGAGAGATGGGTGTGGTATAATTGATACACTGGGTTTGAGAAACAGATACAGTGATGTAGTCTCAGATACCATGGGTAGAGATGGCAGTATATAACGTTTGGGTTGTCATGTGTGTGATCTCAGCTATAGTGTCCTGTGATGGCCACGAATAGCATAATGGCTGGTTAAGTAGTCGATGACTAACTAATAGAGGTGTGTGGAGGTCATGAATAGAGTCAGATGCCGAAGTTATGTATTTAGTGCGTTAAGATATTCATACATAAGCATGGGTGTGATGTCTTGAGCTTACAATAGGGTCCATGAAATACGTAAGTAGTTGCTGAGATCATCATTAGATGTGGAGTGGTTGTGATGACACAGGTACAAGTGGATGCAAATGTCATATTTTTTTATAATTTTTTTGGAGTAGATGATGTCATGAGTTCGGCAGTGCATGCGATGTCATAAACATTAATGTGGTGTTCATGTCATAAAATGTGGATGTGATGCCTTAAAACAGTGTTTATGATGGTACGCACAACATTTGGTTGATGTCATACATACAAAAGTGGTGTGTGATAAGATATGAAAGAGAGTGGTGTGTGAGACACAGATACCATGTGTGTATAGTGAACGTATTACAAAACTTTTGAATATGTATTGCTATACATCAGATGGATAAGATGTCATCATATATAGCGCGATGAGATCTCATATAAGATATGTCACTTGTTGTGATATTCATCAAAATAACTTCAGGATGGATGTGATGACAGAGATAATCTGTGAGATTATGAGGTCTCAACTATAGATGTGTTGTCGATGTCATTAAATATATCCTGTGTTTCATGATGCCTATAGAAATGGTGGTGTTTAGATGTCATAACGTGAGGATATGTGATGTCTTCTACAGTGCAAAAATGCTATGACATACGCAGAATATGACAGAATGTGATGTCATACAAAGACGTAGGTGTGTGACGTTGGCAATAGAGTGGGTGTGAGCTGACACAGAGTATTGTGCTTGTGACTGTCGCATGTATATAGGGTATAATATTGAACCTTGCGTACTGGAACTGTGGTTTTCATATCCCCATATAAGATGGTTGTGAGACGTCATAAGTGCAGTATTGTGAAGACTTAAGGTGTTGGAAGTAGATGTGATGTTATAGCAGTGCAACTGATGTCAACGTATACTGGGGTAATGTGATGTCACATCAAAAGTGGCGTGTGTTATCAGTGGAAAATAGAGGTTGTGATGGCAAAGATACAAATATAAGATACGTGGGTGATGCTCTAGTTGACCAGTATAGTGGTCATGAGAGTATAATTTGCAATGCTTTCTCCCCATACCGTATAGTGTAGTGACTTCATCCAGCACGAATCTGTCTGAAGTGGATATATCTATGTTGATTAATGATCAAGTTATTATACATACTACTGTGAATAAATAAATACTGTGGTTTGCTGCCCTGTTAATAAATAAAAGAGGATGAGATGCCATCTACAGTTGCAAAATGATATCATAAGATAAATGGCAAGTGTGGTGTCAAGAAACACAGAGGGTTTTCTTTGATATTTTATCTTCAGTAGTGGTTGTGGTGTCATAAATTAAAATGTGGATAGGGATGTCATCACACGTGATACTACTGGGATGTGATAGCATATTATTTATTGTTTGTGATATCATTGATACGTAGTACTGGGTCTGATGACACAGATCCAAGTTGATGTGTGAGGTCATTCAGATATAGTGTGGACGTGATGTCATAAAATAAAGTGGGTGTGTGATGTCGTACAGAAGTGGATTTGATGTCATAGGTGTTTACATATAGATTTTCATACATATGTGGAGAGGTGGATGTCATACATATACTGGGGTTTGATAAAATTGATGAGTTTTGCCCATGGATAGGTAGTGATGATACAGATACAGTCGGTGTGATATCAAGATATCTGGTGTCTGTGGGAAGGGACACAAACGGTTCAGTTCATCATAAAATTGTCGAATGTGTGTGATTGCCATATCAAGAATAGATAAGTGTTCATAAAGGTTAGAGTTGTGTGATGTCCATAGATAACTGAGTCATTGTATGATGTCACATTATATAGTGAATGTGATATCATACACAGTAGATGAAATGTCATATCGTTATACACAATTGTGTGTGCGTATGTCATAGATACACTGCATGTGATGTCATAAATACTGAGGATTGTTGTGAACATAAGTGTGGATATGTCGTGATGGATTGTCATGTGTAGGTGGTGCATCTGATGGGCAATAACATGATGTCGTCTTATACTATGAGATCTCTCTAATAGTTGGTTGTGATTTTTGGACGTCAGGACAAAGCGGGTTGGGTGTGATGACATTATACAGTTAGCGATACATGTGGGAAGTGTTGGACAGTTTAGAACGATGGTTCAAAGACAGTACATAGGAGCTTGGTGTAGTCATACACACAGTGTGGGTGAGAGCTACTAATGTCATATAGTGGATATGATGTCTCTAACGTACGAAGTAACCTGTGCCATTGACATGGGATACAGTGGAGTAGTGTGATTCTCACTCATATACCAAGTCTGATGAGATGTTATTATTCAATCTGAGTGAATGCTGTGTCTAAAAGCATAGTCGTAGGATGTCTTGTCATAATTACAGTGGCTGTTGAATGTCACAAATGATTATCTAGTGTATGTGCTTCATGTCCTATAAGGAGGCTGTGTGGTGTCATGATATCGAGTGTGGTATACTGTGTTGTTGCCATAGAATACAGTCCTTGTAGATGTCAGATGTCAGAAAGAGTGGTGGCGTTAGTGTTTTTATGTCACAAACTTAATCATTTAGGATGATGTAATTCGTTACTATAGTGGGTTTTGATATCTCACACATAATGCTTGGTGTGGTGTGTATAATCAATATATTCTCAGTAATGACCCCGAGGCTACAGTAGATGTTGGATGCCCGATATCAGATATATAATGGTTGTTGATTGACATGAGGTGTTATATGATCGATAATCTGTGTGTGTGATGACACAGGAATAGTGGATGTGTTGTCAGATATAAAGTGTGTTGTGATGTGAGAATAAAGAGAGATTTTTTGATGTCATGAATAGAGTCACTTGATGTCACCCAGCAGTGGGTGTGATGTCGTATATACTGCATAGTGTAAGCTTCTATAATATATAGTATGTGTGGTGACCTGCATACAGTGTGTGGTATATCATTGATATGAATGGGAGTTAAGTCACACACTGATACAGATTATGGAAGTTATGCTGTCAGATAGAGTGGTTGTATATGTATTGTTTAACACGGTGTTGTTTCATGTCAAATATAGTGGATATGAATTCAGAACCATAGTGGATGTGATGGTACAGATGGAGTGGCTGTGATGTCACAGGTATAGGGGGAATGAGATGGTATAAACCGTGGATGTGATGTCATATAGAGGGGATCTGATGTCATGTCATGAATGCAGTGTCTGTGATGTCATAAATACTGATCATTGATGTCATAAAGTGTGAAACATGGTGTCAAGAGTCATGTAGAATGTGTATGATATCATAAGTGTGCCGTGTCATAGCTTACATACTTGTGATGTCATCGACACAGAGGGTACATCGATACACATGTTTACACGTGTACACATTAGTGTGATGGCACAAAAATACAGTGGCAGTGATGTCAAATATAGTGGGTGAGATATCAGGTATAGACGATGCATTTTCTTGAAAGCAGTATGTGTGATATCATAAATATTTGATATGATGTCATAAATATACTAGCTGTGATGTCATACATATATAGGGCTGTGATGTCTGTCATAAGAGTTTATGTCATATCATTTCATCCTGAATATGCTGTCATACACAGAGTGTGTGTGATATCGTCCAGTAGAGTGGGTGTGGTATAATTGATACACTGGTGGGTTTGAGAACACAGATACAGTGGATGTAGTCTCAGATTACAGATACCATGGGTGAGATGGCAGATATATAACGTTTGTGTTGTCATGTCCATGTGTGTGATCTCATCTATAGTGTCTGTGATGCCACGAATGCAATGGTGGTAATAAGCGATGACTAATGGTGTGAGGTCATAAAGAGTCGATGCGACGATGTTATGTATAGTGCGTAAGATATCATACATAAAAAATGGGTGTGATGTCATGCGTACAGTAGTTCTGAGATCATCATTAGAGTGGTTGTGATGACACAGGTACAGTGGATGCAATGTCAGATATATTTGGAGTGATGTCATGAGTACAGTGCATGCGATGTCATAAATAATGTGGTGTCATGTCATAAAATGTGGATGTGATGCCTTAAACAGTGTTTATGATGGTACGCAAACATTGGTGTGATGTCATACATACAAAGGGTGTGATAAGATGAAAGAGTGGGTGTGAGACACAGATACAGTGGTAGTGACGTAACAAAACTTTTGAATATGTATTGTATACAATGGATATGATGTCATCATATATATAGCGGATGAGATCTCATAGATACACTTGTTGTGATATCATCAAAACACTGGATGTGATGACAGAGATACTGTGGATATGATGTCAAATATACTGTGTGTGATGCCTTAGAAATGGTGGTTTGATGTCATAACGTGAGGATGTGATGTCTTCTACAGTGCAAAATGCTATACATACGCAGAATGTGATGTCATACAAAGAGTAGGTGTGACGTTGGCAATACAGTGGGTGTGATGACACAGAGTATTTGCTGTGATGTCGCATGTATAGGGTATATATTGCCCTGCGTACTGGATGTGGTTTCATATATAGAGGTTGTGACGTCATAAGTGCAGTAGTGTGAAGACTTAAGGAGTAGATGTGATGTTATAGAGTGCAACTGATGTCACACGTATAGTGGGTGTGATGTCACATCAAAGTGCGTGTGATATCAGTGGAGAGGTTTGTGATGGCAAAGATACAGTGGGTGTGCTGTCCCGTTATAGTGGGTGAGACGTCATGTCTGAAGTGGGATGTGACATCATAAATACTGT
>JAJLRB010000131.1:0-40625 GCA_020976825.1 Odocoileus hemionus
GTGGGAGTATATCAGGGGTCAGTGCTTTTGCTGTCAAAGTAATGTGGGGGTCCCCAAAAAAAGGGGAGTGATGCCTATATATGATGTGATGTTAAACAAATTGGTGTGATGTCAACCTACCAATTTGTAACGAGGAAACTTGTGTGAGACACGATACATTTTCTGCAATGCTAAAATAGAGTAAATTTTAAAAAGTTTTATACAATGAAAAGATGCATCATATATAGCCCGATGAATTTCATAAATAAGATGGTAGATATCATCAATACAGGGATTGATGAAAGAACCGGGGATATAAAGTCAAATATATGGGTGTGATGTCTTAGAAATTTTGGGGGATTCATAAAGTGAGCGTGTGAGTCTTCTATGGGGCAAAAGATGTATACATATCCGGGGTGATGTCAAACAGAGAGGGGGGTGTGATGTTTTCAACAGGGGGGTTTAAATGACACACATAGGTTGTGATGCACATTGTCGTGATATGTTTCCCTCATCTGATGTTTTTTTCATATAAAAGGGGTTGTGCGTCATAATCCAGTATTGTGATGATAAAAGAGGGGGATGTAGTTATATATTCATGATATAACCCATAAAATGGGTTTATGTCATACAAAAGGCGGATATCCCTGAAGGTTGTGGTGAAAAAGATACGTGGGTCATGTCATGACTAAGTGGCGTGACATAAAAAAAATGCGGTTTCTTAATACGGATTGATGTCATCTGAGTCAAATATTGTCCTAACCCTATGGGATGTGTGGTCAGCAACACTCCATGTGTTGTCATATATACTTTATGATGTCAAAAATATTTATATGATCTACAGATATAGTATTATATGCATACATATATTCGTGAGATCACTATAAGCGGTATACAGAGATACTAGCACATAGTCAGTTTTATATATGTCATATATCTAATTGGAAGTCTTACATAAAGTGGTGTGAGCTGGCATAAAGAGTGAATTGATGTCATCATGTATTACAAATGATTTTCAACAGAATTGGGTAGTGATGTCATAAAAACACTCTTGAGAAAAAATTGATACATTGTGTAGACACAAATTACAGGACTTGATATCAGACCCGTAGTGCTGTGAAGCACACAATTTGGGTGTCATAACTCCCTTGGTTTTGACCATATAAGATATAATATGGCATTAACGAATGTTTGATATCACACGTAAACAGAACATTGTGATAAGGTCACTTATATATAATGGATAGCACCATTAAATGACATTCCATACATAGTGCATGTTGTATGTCCTGGTGAAATCAGTGCATATGATTCATAAATGTCTAAGGAAGTTGTTCATAAAAGTGTGATATGGTTGTCCTTATACTGGCCTAGATGGCATATACTAGGCACCGTGTGTATTGTCTCACATATGTATTTGTTTATTTCCCACAGATCGTGTGTGAGTACTTACACGATGAATTGTATGGTCAGATAAATGTTTTCAAAGTCAGATATAAGCTAGTGTAGTCATACATACATTAGAGTGGTGATATCATATGAGAAGATATGATTGTCATTAAACAAGTGGGTTGCAGTATAATCATATACAGTGGGTAGTTGTGACATTCATACACCCATGTGACATGTCATATATACCGAGTATGATGTCTAAAACATAGTAGGTGTCTTGTCATATTACATGGCTGTGATGTCACAAGTATATGTGATGTATTATGTCATATACAGTTGGTGAATGCATGAATACAGTTGATGTGATCTGAATACAGTCTGTGTGATTCATAAAATAGGTGATGTCACATAGAATTCAGATGATGTGGATAAACATATATGGTTGATATCACACATATTGCAGGGTGTTATAAATCAATACACTATGTAGTTGATGCAGGTACATGGAATGCGATTCAGATATACTGTGTTGGTAGTACAATGAATACAAGGTTGCGATTCAAAGAGTTTGTGGGATATTCATACAGATGGATGTGATGTCAATATATAGGCCCTCATAGATGACATATATATGGTGGCTGTGAGCTCGTGAACATACAATAGGGTTTTTTTATGATTGATAATCTGGTGTGATACACAGAACAGTGAAGAGTGCTGTCATATAAATGGGTGTGAGGTGAGATAAATTAACTTTGATGTCATGGATAGAGTGATTTGATGTCAACACAGCGTGGGGGTGATGTCCGTATGAGTCATATGTGCCATACATATGAAATGTGTGATGTCCTACATTCATGTGTGGTTTTATCATCGATACATGGTGTGATCACACAGGGATATAGATAATGGATAGATGCATTCAATAATAGATGATTGTATTTCTTAACACAGTGTTTTGATATCAGATATGTGATATGAATTCACAAACACAGTGGATGATTGACAGATAAAGTGGCTGTGATGTCACAGTATATGGTGATGAGATGTCATAAATGTGTGGATGTATGCCATAGTATAGAAATCTGATGTCAACGAATCAGTGTTTGTGATGTCATAAATATGACACAGATGTCATAAAAGTGTGAATGTATGTCATGTACAGTGTAATATGATTTCACAGTGTACCAATTGTCACACTTCCCATGCTTGTTAGATGTCATCGAACATCCATAGCTCGCATACAGTGTGTCATACATCTTGTGATGACAGAGATATATGGCTCTACTGATTCAAATAAAGTGGATATTCAGTGTATAACATTTGTTTGTCATTAACAATTGTATGTAGTGCTTATATTTTGGATATTATTCAAAATATACTGGTGTATGTCATACATATTAGGGGGGTGTGATGTCCAAAGTAGCTTTTGTTAATGTCATTCACAACTGAAGATGGTTCATACACATAGTGTTGTGATATCATCCAGACATGGGTGTGTATAATTAATACACTGTCGTGATGACACAGATTTGCATGGAATGCAGTGTCAGATAAAGACTGGTAGATGGCAGATATAACGTTTGTTTTTCATTGTGTGATCTCATATATAGCGTCCTTGTATTGGTCATGAATGCAATGATGAAATGTATGAACTACAATGGTTGTGAAATCATAAAGAGTGGATGTGACGAGTTATTGGTATGCATAATTGTCAATACATAAACTGGTGTGATGCAATATATACAAGTTCTATACAGTTTCTTCAGAGATCATCTCAATAGAGTGTTGTGATGACACAGAATACATGATGCAAATGTCAGATAGTGGGAGTAGATATCATGTTACATGCATGCTGTCTCATAAGTAATTAAGTGGTGTAATCTCATAAAATTGGATGTGATCATTAATAGATGTATTATGTTAAACATATAGTTGGTGTTGATTTCATAACCTACCAAGTTGTGATATATGAAAAATTGTGTGTGAGACACAGATACAGTTTCTGCAATGCAAGCCAATAGTGAGATATGATGTTTTATACAATGGATTAGGATTCTCTCATATGATATCGATGATATTTCATAAATACAGATGGTATGATATCATCAATACAGTGGATTGTGATGACAAGATACCGTGATATGATGGGTCAAATATACTGGATGTGATTCTTAGAAATTTGGTGTGAAAGTCATAAGTGACGTAGTGAAGTGTCTTCTATGATGTGCAAAATATGTTATTACATATCCGTGTGATGTCATACAAGATGATGAGTGTGATTTCACAACAAGTTGTAAGACACACATTAATATGTGTTTATATCACATGGATGTAGTGTATAATGTTTCCCTGCATACGATTGGTTTGTTTCAATATATAAGGTTTGCCTGTCATACGTCCAGTATTGATGATATAAAGCAGTGGATGGGAGTGAATATATATTAGCGAATATAGATCACCCATATATAGATGGTATGATTCATACAAAAGTGGCTGTGATATCCCTAGAAGTTGTGTAAAAAGATACAGTGAGCGAGTGTCAATGCCTGAAGGTGGATGTGACATAAAAAATACTTGCGCGTTCTTAAGATAGGCATTGGATGACTATGTCATCTTTAGTGCAAATATTGTCTTACCTAATCCTTATGTGGGGTCTTCAACACACATTGTTGGTAGAGGTCATATATACTTGGTATATTGATCATAATATAGTGATAGGATGGCACAGATAAGTGGATGTGATATCATACATAATTTGCTGTGATATGGATCGATAACGTGCTGTGATGACACAGATACATCACAGTGATCAATATATGGATATGATTCATATATCTGGCTAAAATTGAATCATACATAAATGTTTGATGTCATAAAGATGAGGTTGTCCGTCATATGTATTACATATGATTTCAGACAAATGTGAGTGATTCATACAAACACTGGGGTTGATAAAATTGATACATGGGTATGACACAAATACAGTGGTTGATATCAACACAGTGGCTGTGAACACGCAATGGTTGTGTGTCATAACACTCTGTTGATGGCCATATAAAATAGATATGTCATAAACTAGTGTGTGTGATATCATAGAAACATCATTGTGAAAGATCACATATATAATGTGATAATCACACAGTAAATTGACATGCCATATATATGCATGTGATGTCTTAAAACATGCATATAATGATGTCATAAATACTAAGGATTGTTGTCATAAAGTGTGGATATGATTCCTGTATACTGCATAGGATGGCATACGTATGCCACCTGTGATGTCTCACATTGTAAGTTGTTTGTTTCCACAGAGCGTGTGTGATGACTTACACGATGAAATGTGATGCAATAAAGTTTTTCAAGTCAGATATAAGCTAGATGTATCATACATACATTGTGTGATATCATATAATTTGGATATGGATTCATAAACAATGGGTGCATGATATCAGATACATGTGTATGTTGTCATTCATACACCATGTAATGTCAGATATACCGAGTAATGATGTCTAAAACATAGTAGGTTCTTTCATAGTTACAGTGCTGTGATGTCACAAGTATAGTGTATGTGATTCATATACATGGGTGAATGCATGAATACAGTTGATGGATGTCCGTAATACAGTCTTGTGATGTCATAAAGAGTAGGTGTGATTGTCACATAAGATTCATATGATGATTCATACATATAGTGTTTGATATCACACATATTGCAGGTTATTATAATCAATACACTAATAGTGATCAGGTACAGGGAAGCGATGTCAGATATACGTGGTGATACATGAATACAGAGGTGTGATGTCATAGAGTTTTTGATATCATACAGAGTGATGTGATTCATATATATTCATAGATGTCATATATATTGTGCTGTGATATCGTACATACAATATGTTTTTTTATGATTGATATAACGTGTGTGATGACACAGATACAGTGAATGTGCTGCCAGATATAATGGGTGTTAGGAAATAAATTACTTTGATGTCAGATAGAGTGATTTGATGTCACAACAGCGTGGGGTGATGTCTATGTATGCATATTTGCCATACATATGAAATTGTGATGTCCACATTCATTGTGTGTGTTTATCATCGATACAGTGTGTGATCACACAGATATAATATATGATGGTATGTATGTCAGATAGAGTTGCGTTGTATTTCTTAACACATCATGTTTTGATATCAATATATGATATGAATTCACAAACACAGGCGTGATGATTACAGATAAGTGGCTGGATGTCACAGTATATGGATAGATGTCATAAATGTTGGATGTGATCCATATAGAGGAGATCTGATGTCATGAATGCATGTTGTGATGTCATAAATATTGATCACTGAACGATTCATAAATGTAATGATGTCATTACAGTTATGATGTCACATGTGTACCAATTTGACGACTTCCATCTTGTTGTGAGTGTCATCGATACAGAGTACATCGATACACATGTTTGTCATCTGTGTGATGACAAATATAGTGGCTCTGATGTCAAATATGTGGGGAGATGTCAGTATAACATTGTGTTTCATGAAAGCAGTATGTGATATCATATATTGATATGATATATTCATAAATATAACTGGTGTGATGTCATACATATAGGTTGTGATCATAAAGAGCTTATGTTATGTCTTTCACACTGAATATGGCATACACATATGGTGATATCATCCAACAGTGGTGTGGTATAATTAATACACTGGTCTGATGACACAGATACAGTGATGCATGTCAGAAGAATGGGTGAGATGGCAGATATAACGTTTGTGTGTCATGTGTGTGATCTCATATATAGCGTCTGTGATGTCATAATGCAATGATGTAATGTGATGACTACAATGTCTGTGGAAATCATAAAGAGTGATGTGACGGGACTTATGTGTATTGCATAAGATGTCATACATAAACTGTGTGATGTCATATATACATTTCTTCAGAGATCATCAATAGAGTGTTGTGATACACAGATACATGATGCAATGTCAATATGGAGTGATATCATGGTACAGTGCATTTGCTGTCATAATAATGTTGGTGTAATCTCATAAAATGTGATGATCCTTATATAGTATTGATTTTAAACATATAGTTGTGTGAGTCATACCTACCAAGTTGTGATATGATGAAAGAGTTGTGTGATGACACAGATACATTTCTGCAATGCTACAAATAAGTGAATATAATGATTTTAACAATTGATATGATGTCTCATATATAGTCATGAATTTCATAAATACAGATTATGATATCATCAATACAGTGGATGTGATGACAAGATACCGTGATATGATGTCAAATAATACTGGTGTGGATGTCTTAGAAATGTTTGTGGATTCATAAAGTGACGTGTGATGTCTTCTATGTGCAAAAAGTTATACATATGCCGTGTGATTCATACAGAAGTGTGTGATTTTTCAACAGAGTGGGTGTGTATGACACACATTATGTTGTATGTCACATGTGTATGTTATTGTTTCCCGCATACTGGATGTGGTTTCATATATAAGTTGCGCCTGTCATACTCCAGTATTGGTAGATATAAACAGTGGATGTGATGTTATATATATTGTATGCATATTCACCCATATAGTGGTATGATGTCATACAAAATGCTGGATATCCCTGAGAGGTTGATGCGTACAAAGATACAGTGGTTGCGATGTCATGCCTAGAAGTGTATGTGACATAAAAAATACTGCGTTTGCTTAGATAGCATGGATGTGATGTCATCTGTAGTGCAAATATTGTCATTACCTATGAGATGTGTGTCATCAACACACAGTGTTGTGATGTCATATAAATACTGGTATATTCATAAATATAGTATATGATTCACAGATATTTAGTGGATGTGATTATCATACATATTTGGCTGTGATATTCGATAGACGTTAGGAGATGACCCAGATACAGTGCACGTGATTCAATATAGTGATATGAATCCATATATCTGGAATGAAGTCATACATAAAGTGGTATGTCATAAAAGTATGTGATCCATATGTATACATATGATTTCAGACAAATTGTGAGTGATGTCATACAAACACTGGTTTATAAAATTGATACATGTGTGATACACAAATACATATCGTGTGATATAATCAACACAGTGGCGCTGAAGCACCAATGGTTGTTGTCATAACACTCTGTGTGATGCCATATAGTAATATGTCATAAACGTAGTGTGTGTGATATCAGAGAAACAGTCATTGTAGAAAAGTGCACATATATATGAATTATATCACACAGTAGATGACATGCCAATATATAGTGCATGTATGTCTGAAAACAGTGCATGATAGATGTCATAAATACTAGATTGTTGTCATAAAGTGTGGATATATCCTTATACTGCATAGAGGCTTACGTATGCCACCTTATGGTCTCACATAGTAGTTGTGTTTTTTCCACAAAGCGTGTTGATGACTTACACATGAATGTGATGCAATAGAATGTTTTCAAGTCAATATAAGCTAGTGTAACTCAACAGTACATTGTTGTGTATATCATATAGATTGAATAGGGAGTCATAAACAAGTGGTGCATGAGATATCAATACAGTGTATTTTGTTCATCATACACCATGTGAATTCAATATACCGAGTAATGATGTTCTAAAACATAGTAGTGTCTTGTCATAGTTACAGTGCTGATGTCACAAGTATAGTGTTGATGTGATTCATATACAGTGTGAGGATCCATGATACAGTTGATGGATGTCGTGAATACATCTTGTGATTCATAAAGAGTAGTGTGATGTCACATAGAATTCATATGATGTTATACATATAGTGGTTTGATATCACACATATTCAGTTATAATCAATACACTAAGTATGAGCAGGTACATGGAAGCGATGTCAGATATACTGTTTGTGATGACATGAATACAGAGATGTGATGTCATAGATTTTGGGATATCATACAGAGTGATGTGATATCATATATAGTTCATAGATGTCATATATAGTTTGTGCTGTGATATCGTACATACAATAGTTTTTTTATGATTGATAATCTGGTGTGATGACACAGATACAGTGAATGTTCTGAATCAGATATAATGGTGTAGGGAGAGATAAATTAGCTTTGATGTCAGGATAGAGTGATTGATTCACACAGCTGCAGGGAGTGATTCGTATGTAGTGCATATTGTGCCATACATATGAAATTGTGATGTCCTACATTCAGTGTGTGTTTTATCATCGATACAGTGGGTGTGATCACACAGATATAGATATGGATGTGTATATGTCAGATAGAGTTGATTGTATATTCTTAACACAGTTTTTTGATATCAAGTATAGTGGATCTGAATTCACAAACACATGGCGTGTATTTACAGATAAAGTGGCTGTATGTCACAGGTATATATGAATAGATGTCATAAATGTTGGATGTGATGCCATTATAAGGAGATCTGATTCATGAATGCAGTGGTTGTGATGTCATAAATATTGATCACTGACGTCATAAAGTGTGGAATGTGATGTCATGTACATGTGTATATGTCACATTGTAACCAATTGTGACGACTTCCATGCTTGTTGTGATGTCATCGATACAGAGAGTACATCGATACACATTGTTGTGTCCATCTGTGTGATGACAGAGATATATGGGCTCTGATGCAAATATAGTGGGGTTAGATGTCAGGTATAGACATTGTTGTTGTCATGAAAGCAAAATGTATTTGATATCATATATATTGATATATGTCATAAATATACTGGGTGTGATGTCATACATAATAAGGGTGTGATGTCATAAGAGCTTATGTTATGTCATTCACACTGAATATGGTTCATACACATAGTGTGTGTGATAATCATCCAACAGTGGGTGGGGTATAATTAATACACTGGTCTGATGACACAGATACAGTGGATGCAGTGTCAGATAGAAGTGGGGTGAGATGGCAGATATAACTTTTTGTTGTCATGTTTGATCTCATAATATACGTCTTGATGTCAGAATGCAATGGATGTAATGTGATGACTACAATGTGTGAAATCATAAAGAGTGTGATGTGACGTTATGTTAGGTGCATAAGAGTCATACATAAACTGTGTGATGTCATATAACAGTTCTTCATAGATCATCAATAAGTGGTTTGATGACACAGATACATGGATGCAATTCAATAGTGGGAGTGATATCATGGTACAGTGCATTTGCTGTCATAAGTAATGTGATAATCTCATAAAATTGATGTGATGCCTTATATATGTATGTGATTTAAACATATATTGGGTGATTCATACCTACCAAGGGTTGTGATATGATAGAAAGCGTGTGTGAGACACAGATACAGTTTCTGCAATGCTACCAAATAGAGTGAATATGTATGATTTATTACAATGGATATGATGTCGTCAATATAGTCATGAGATTTCATAAATACAATTGTATATCATCAATACAGTGGATGTGATGACAAGATACCGTGGATATTCATGTCAAATATAACTGGGCGTGATGTCTTAGAAATGTTGGTGTGATGTCATAAAGTGAGCGTGTGATGTCTTCTATGGCGCAAAAGATTTATACATATGCCGTGTGATTTCATTACAGAGAGTGTGTGATTTTTCAACAGAGTGGGTGTAATGACACAATTATGGTTTGTGATGTCCACATTGTGGAGTGTATATGTTTCCCTGCAAATGATGTGTTTTTCATATAGTAGAGGTTGACACTGTCATATCGTCCATATGTGAGTATATAAGATAGGTGAGTATTTATATATAGTTCAGCTATGATATCAGACCCATATAATGCAATTATTCATACCAAAATTGTCTGTGAGTATCCCTGAGAGTTTGATGACATTGATACAGTGATGCGAGGTCCATCCTGAATGGGATTTGACATAAAAATGATACTGCGTTGCTTAGATAGCATGGATGTCTGTCATGCTTTTATGCAAAGATAGTTCATGACCTTTGCTGATTTGGTCATCAACACACACTGTTTATGTCAGTTTTCATGAACTGGTACATATGATTCATATAAAAAATGTATATGATATCTACAATATATGAGTGTGATATTCGTTCAAATATTGCTGTGATATTCAATAGAGCGGTGTGATGAAACTGATACAAGCACGTGATTCAATATAGTGGATATTATTCTTATATCTGAAATTGAATTCATACATAATGTAGTGTGAGTCATAAAAAGTATTGTGATCATAATGGATTTACTATGAGTTGGCAAACAAATATGTGAGTGAGATATCATCCAGAACACTGGTTTTGATAAAAATGATACTTTTTGTGTATGGACACCAAATACATGGTTGCAGTATTACAGACCCAGTGCTTTGAAGCACCATGTTTGAGGTCATAACACTCTGTGTTATGCCATAGAAAGTAATATTCCTAAACGTAGTTGTGTTGATATCATAAAAGAGTCCATGTGAGAATCACTATATATTGTAATTGTATTTCACACATAGATATGACTATGCCTATATATATGCAAATGACTAGATACCTTGGAAAACATTGCTTAGATGTCATAAATATCTAAGACAGTTGTCTTAAAGTGTGATATATACTCTAGACTGCATAGAGTTGGCAGATAACTATGCCACCTGATGATCTCACAATATATTTTGTTCTTTTCCACAAAGCGTGTGGTGATGACTTAATTACACGATGAATTTATGCAGATAAATTGTTGTTCAAGTCAATATAGAAGCGACCTGTAGTCATACACACATTGTGTGTTATTTCATATAGATTTAGAAGATATTTTCAGAAACAAGTGGTGCATGATATCAGATACAGTTATGTTGGTCAATTCATACACCATGTGAGAGATGGTCAGACTATACCGAGTATAGTTCAAAAAAACATAGTAGTGTCATGTCATATTGACTAGTGGCTGTGATGTCACAATATAGTTTATTATCATATACATGTAATTCCATAAACAGTTGGGGGATATCGTGAATACATCTTGTGAGTCATAAAGGTAGGTGTGATTCACATAAAATTCATATGATTTTATACATATAGTGGGTTGAACACACATATTCGGGTGTTAAAATCAAACTAAGTAGTGAGCGGTACATGGAAGCGATGTCGGGTATACTTGGTGATGACATAAAATAAAAGGGGGTGTGATGTATAGATTTTTGGGATATCATACAAGTGGATTATTAAATTTATACTCATGGGAATGTCAATATATTGTGGCGTGATTCGTAATCATAGGGTTTTAATTGATTAAAATCTGGGTGTGATGACACAGATCAGTGAATGGCTGTCAGATATTTTTTTTTTTTTTTTTTTTTTTTTTTTTTTTTTTTTTTTTTTTTTTTTTTTTTTTTTTTTTTTTTTTTTTTTTTTTTTTTTTTTTTTTTTTTTTTTTTTTTTTTTTTTTTTTTTTTTTTTTTTTTTTTTTTTTTTTTTTTTTTTTTTTTTTTTTTTTTTTTGTGTGTGAGACACAGATACAGTTTCTGCAATGCTACAAATAGAGTGAATATGATGATTTATACAATGGATATGATGTCATCATATATAGTCGATGAGATTTCATAAATACAGATGGTATGATATCATCAATACAGTGGATGTGATGACAGAGATACCGTGGATATGATGTCAAATATACTGGGTGAGATGTCATAGAAATGTTGGTGTGTGATGTCATAAAGTGAGCGTGTGATGTCTTCTATGGTGCAAAAGATGTTATACATATGCCGGGTGTGATGTCAAACAGAGAGTGGGTGTGATGTTTCAACAGAGTGGGTGTAATGACACACATTAGTGGTTGTGATGTCACATGTGTAGTTGTATATGTTTCCCTGCATACTGGATGTGGTTTCATATATAGAGGTTGTGCTGTCATAAGTCCAGTATTGTGGATGATATAAGCAGTGGATGTGATGTTATATATATAGTGCATGATATCACCCATAGAGTGGGTATGATGTCATACAAAAGTGGCTGTGATATCCCTGGAGAGGTTGTGGTGACAAAGATACAGTGGGTGCGATGTCATGACTGAAGTGGCTGTGACATAAAAAATACTGCGGTTTGCTTAGATAGCATGGATGTGATGTCATCTGTAGTGCAAATATTGTCATACCTATGGGGAGTGTGGTGTCATCAACACACAGTGTTGTGATGTCATATATACTGGGTATGATGTCATAAATATAGTGGATATGATGTCACAGATATAGTGGATGTGATATCATCAATACATACATATTGGCTGTGATATACAATAGAGCGGGTGTGTGATGACACAGATACAGTGCACGTGAGGTCAGATATAGTGGATATGATGTCATATATGCTGGAATTGAAGTCATACATAAAACAGTGGTGTGATGTCATAAAGAGTGATTGTGATGTCATATGTATTACATATGATTTCAGACAAATTGTGGAGGTGATGTCCATACAAACACTGGGTTTGATAAAATTGATACATTGGGTGTGATGACACAAAAATACAGTGGGTGTGATATCAGACCCAGTGGCTGTGAAGCACGCAATGGTTGTGTGGTCATAACACTCTGTGTGATGCCATATAAAGTAGATATGTCATAAACGTAGTGTGTGTGATATCATAGAAACAGTCATTGTGAGAAGTCACATATATAGTGAATGTGACATCACACAGTAGATGTCATGCCATATATAGTGCATGTGAATGTCTTGAAAAACGAGTGCTTAGATGTCATAAATACTAAGGATTGTTGTCATAAAGTGTGGATATGATGTCCTGTATACTGCATAGGATGGCAATACGTATGCCACCTGTGATGTCTCACATAGTAGTTGTGTTGCTTTCCACAGAGCGTGTGTGATGACTTACACGATGAATGTGATGGCAGATAGAATGTGTTTCAAGTCAGATATAGAGCTAGTGTAGTCATACATACATTGTGTGTGATATCATATAGATTGGAATATGATGTCATAAACAGAGTGGGTGCAGTGATATCAGATACAGTATGTAGTGTTGTCATTCATACACCATGTGAGATGTCAGATATACCGAGTATGATGTCTAAAACATAGTAGGTGTCTTGTCATAGTTACAGTGGCTGTGATGTCACAAGTATAGTGTATGTGATGTCATATACAGTGGGTGAGATGTCATGAATACAGTTGGGATGTCGTGAATACAGTCTTGTGATGTCATAAAGAGTAGGTGTGATGTCACATAGAATTCATATGATGTTATACATATAGTGGGTTTGATATCACACATATTGCAGGTGTTATAATCAATACACTAAGTAGTGATGCAGGTACAGTGGAAGCGATGTCAGATATACTGTGTGTGATGACATGAATACAGAGGGTGTGATGTCATAGAGTTTTGGGATATCATACAGAGTGGATGTGATGTCATATATAGCTCATAGGAGTCATATTATATTGTGGCTGTGATATCGTATATACAATAGGGGGGCCCCCCCCCCCCCCCCCCCCCCCTTTTTATGATTGATAATCTGGGTGTGATGACACAGATACAGTGAATGTGCTGTCAGAATATAATGGGTGTGAGGTGAGATAAAATAACTTTGATGTCATGGATAGAGTGATTTGATGTCACCACAGCGTGGGGGTGATGTCGTATGTAGTGCATATTGTGCCATACCATATGAAATGTGTGATGTCCTACATTCAGTGTGTTTATTTTATCTTCGATACAGTGGGTTGTGATCGTGACGACACAGAATATAGATATGGATGAGGTATGATGTCCGATAGAGTTGATTTTAACTTTTGGCGGTCTTAACACAGTGTGTTTGATATCAAGTATAGTGGATCTATGAATTCACAAACACAGTGGGTGTGATGTTACAGATAAAGTAGCTGTGATGTCACGGTATAGTGGATGAGATGTCATAAATGTTGGATGTGATGCCATATAGAGGAGATCTGATGTCATGAATGCAGTGGTTGTGTTGTCATAAATATTGATCAACTGTGATGTCATAAAGTGTGAATGTGTGATGTCATGTACAGTGTGTATGATGTTCACATGTGTACCAGTTGTGACGGACTTCCATGCTATGTTGTGATGTCCATCGATACAGAGGTACATCGATTTACACATGTGTGTGTCATCTGTGTGATGACAGAGATATAGTTGGCTTCTGATGTCAAATAGAGTGGGGGAGATGTCAGGTATAAACATTGTGTTGTCATGAAAGCAGTTTATGTGTGATATCATATATATATGGATATGATGTCATAATATATACTGGGTGGTGATGATGTCATACATATAGGGGTGTGATGTCATAAAGAGCTTATGTTATGTCATTCACACTGAATATGGTATCATACACATAGTGTGTGTGATATCATCCAGACAGTGGGGACTGTGGTATAATTAATACACTGGGTCTGATGACACAGATACAGTGGATGCAGTGTCAGATAGAGTGGGTGAGATGGCAGATATAACGAATTGTGTTGTCATGTGTGTGATCTCATATATAGCGTCTGTGATGTCATGAATGCAATGGATGTAATGTGATGACTACAATGAGTGGATGTGAAAATCATAAAGAGTGGATGTGACGTTATGTGTAGTGCATAAGATGTCATACATAAACATGGGTGTGATGTCATATATACAGTTCTTCAGAGAGATCATCAATAGAGTGGTTGTGATGACACAGATACAGTGGATGCAATGTCAGAGGGAAAAAACATAGTGGGAGTGATATCATGGGGTACAGTGCATTTGCTGTCATAAGTAATGTGGTGTTAATCTCATAAAATGTGGATGTGATGGTTTATGCCTTATATAGTGTATGTGATGTTAAACATATAGTTGGTGTGAATGTCATATACTGGGGCTGTTGATGTCTTAGACACAAATTGATACTGGTGTGAATGAGTCAATAACTAGTGAAGCGTCAGAGTTGATGTGCAAGCTATACTATGTCGTGTACGGGCAAAAGATGTTCATACCATATGCCTGTCGGTTGTGACAGAATCGAAAACATTGGATTATGTTGAGGTGGTCGGAGATTTTTCGAACAGAGTGGAGGTGTAATTGACACTACATATAGTCGGGACTGTGATGTCACATGTTTGCATAGTCTATATAGTGTTTACCTCTCCGCTGCATACCTAGGATGTCGCGAGTTATCATATATAGAGGCTTCTGTGCTGTTCATAATCCGTCCAAGTATTGTGATTATAAGCAGTGGACATGTGATGTTTATATATATTAGTGCACATGATTCATCCATAGTAGTGGGGTATGATTCATACAAACGTCGGGCTGTGATAGTAGACCCTGAGAGAGGTTGTCTTGGGTGTACAAAGGAGGTACCAGTCGTGTGACGATGATCCATGAGTCCTGAACTCGTGGCTGTGACATAAATAAATAATAGCTGGTTTGCTTAGATAGCATGGAATGCGTGATGCATTCCGATCTGTAGTATGATCGAAATCTCCTCATATCCTATGGGGAATGTGGTGTGTCATCACACATTTCAGACGAGATCATGTGATATGTACATATATATTGTTTCTTGACTGTTATGATGTCATAAATATAGTGATATTTATGATCTCACAGATATAGTGGATGTAGGATATCATTACAATATATTGTGCGCTGTGATATACAATCAGAGCGAGAGTTCGATGTTATATGACCAGAGATACAGTGGCAGCATGATGTCAGATATGTGAACGATTGATGTCATATATGATTCTCACTCTCCGGCTGGATATTGAAAAAGTCATACTTAAAGTGGTAGTGACTGTCTAAAGAGTGATTGTGATGTCATTACGTATTGACATATGATTTTCAGGCACAAACTTGTGGAGGAGTGCGAGTCATCACAAACCTCTGGTTCTGAAAAATCGATACATATCGGTGTAGTGATAGCACACAAACTAACGAGTGTAATCTAGTAGTTAATCAGACTCACCCAGTCGCTTGCATCGAAGCGGACAACGACACATGGCGTTGTGTGGGTCTATAATAAAACAATCCCTTAGCCTCTTCGCTGACTTGGCATACATAATCAGTAGATACATGTCTCCTCATATAAACGTAGAGTTGTCTATGTTGCTATCGTGCATATGTCAAATCTAGTCCATAGCAAGAGTAGAGCAGAGTGGCACATATATACGTTGAATGTGATAGTCTACTACATGTACTATACTAGATCATGTCCAACCTTCTCATTTAGGTGCATGAGATGACTCCTTGACTAAACCGAGCAGTGACTGTTAATGGATGTCATAAATACCATATGATTGTTTGGTTCATCGAAGTAGTAGGATACTGAATATGTCCCTCGTATTATCCTGCGAATAGCCTGAGGAGCATACGTATGCACGACCTCTGTACACGTTCTCACATAGTAGTTGGTTGTCTCTTTCCAACAGACGCATGTGTATAGTATGACTCTTTACCCTATATGAAAGTGGATGTGCTGCGATAGAAAGCTGAGTTCGAGAGTCAGTAGATATAGAGTTCATGTGTTACGAGCCATACATACAGTTGGTGTGATATGCCATTCTAGACTTGCACTAGTCGAGTCTTTGTTCAGCACAGGGGTTTGGGTGCATGGTGGATATCAGATAATCTATCGATGCGTGTGTTGTCATTCATCACACCATGTGCTAATGATGTCCATGAATGATATACAAGAGCTATGATGTCTGCAAAACATAGTAGGTGTATCTTGTCATATTTAGTTTTACAGCTGGCGCTGTCGATGCTCACACAGAGTATAAGTGTTGTGGATGTCGTACTATTAGTGGTGCTAAAGGAAGCCATGAAACACCGTCTGATGGAGAGTTGATACAGTTGTTTCGTGATTCATAAAGCACAGTGTGATGTATTTTATAGGGCTCATGTCACGTAGAATTCATTTAGGTTTCATAAAAACGTGCCTGGACCACATCTCTCACCCACTGCAGGTATTATAATCATCATAATTACTACTGCACGGTACAGATGGAAAGCGATGTCAGTTATCTGTGTGTGATGACATGTATACTGAGGCCCCCCCCCCCCCCCCCGAGTGATGTCATAGGGTTCTCCCCGTGTGATATATACAGAGTGGATGTGATTTCATATACAGTTCATAGGATGTATATATATTGTCGGCTCGTGATATCGGACATACAATGCGGTTTGTTTATGATTGATAATCTTGGGGTGTGTTGACACAGATACAGTGACTGTGCGGTCAGATATAATTGGGTGTGAGGTGAGATAAATTAATTCTTTTTTTCTTTTTTATTTTTTTTATCTGTGTTTTTTTTTTAATTTTTAGGTTTTAGTTTTTATTTGTTTTTTTTTTTTTTTTTTTTTTTTTTTTTTTTTTTTTTATTTTTATTTTTTTTTTTTTTTTTTTTTTTTTTTTTTTTTTTTTTTTTTTTTTTTTTTTTTTTTTTTTTTTTTTTTTTTTTTTTTTTTTTTTTTTTTTTTTTTTTTTTTTTTTTTTTTTTTTTTTTTTTTTTTTTTTTTTTTTTTTTTTTTTTTTTTTTTTTTTTTTTTTTTTTTTTTTTTTTTTTTTTTTTTTTTTTTTTTTTTTTTTTTTTTTTTTTTTTTTTTTTTTTTTTTTTTTTTTTTTTTTTTTTTTTTTTTTTTTTTTTTTTTTTTTTTTTTTTTTTTTTTTTTTTTTTTTTTTTTTTTTTTTTTTTTTTTTTTTTTTTTTTTTTTTTTTTTTTTTTTTTTTTTTTTTTTTTTTTTTTTTTTTTTTTTTTTTTTTTTTTTTTTTTTTTTTTTTTTTTTTTTTTTTTTTTTTTTTTTTTTTTTTTTTTTTTTTTTTTTTTTTTTTTTTTTTTTTTTTTTTTTTTTTTTTTTTTTTTTTTTTTTTTTTTTTTTTTTTTTTTTTTTTTTTTTTTTTTTTTTTTTTTTTTTTTTTTTTTTTTTTTTTTTTTTTTTGATGTCATCCTACAGTTTGATGTAAACTGGGTAAACATGTTTTTTAACAATAAGGAAATTTTTTTTACATGATTTATCATATATGTGATTCCATAAATAGATGGTATGTTTCCCAATAAGTGATTATGCAAACGTTTTTTAAATTATGGTTGTTAAAAGTGGGTGACAAAAGTAGCGGTGTCTTATTGCAAAAGGTTACAAGGGTGGGGCAAAGAATGGGGGGTTTTTCAAAGGGTTATGCCAAAGTGGTTTAACTTGTGAATGTTCCTGCACCGGGGGTTTTTATTTTTGGAAATATTTTTTGGAAGGATTTAGTTAAAATTTTGTTAAATCGGGGGAGTGTTTAAAATTGGAACCCTGAGGTTGGGTTAAAATAGGGGATGTCATTAAGGGTTTTAAAAAATAGGTTTTCTTAATTTGGATATTTGGGGTTCCAAGTGGGAAATTCCCCTTTGGGGTTTGGGTATCACAAAGGGGAAAAAGGGGTTTTATAAAATTTTAGTAAGGGTGTTTAATACAATGGTGTGAACAATGGGGGGTTTTTGGGTGCAATTCAAATGGGTAGATATGTTTTGAATATGGGTTTGAAGCAATAAGGGGGATGTCATAAGATGATTTTTTAAATTTTTTTTTTTGGGAAATGTAAAGGGTAATTTTTTGGATAATTGGTGTGATCCAATAAAAGGTGTTTTTAAACCCGTGTGTAACCCCGGGTTTGTAAATAACCCTTTTAAAATGATATTCAAATAGTTGGTTGTATCATAAAAGTATGTGGAAGGAAAAAATTTTTAAAAAATTTTAATAATGTGCTGTGTGTCTTAAAACGGTGCTTAGGTTTAAATTTAAAGGGTTTTGCAAAAGGTGGTTGTTGTTCCAATGGGTATCACCGTGTTTCAAAAGTGTGTTTTTCCCCGGTGGTTTTAAAAAGGGGGGGGAATGTTAGAGAAAATTTTTTTCAGTCCATAAGGTTGAATAAAATTGTTTTTAAATTTTGAAAGGGATGTCATAACGGGGTGTGTGAATAATACGGGGTTCCCTTTTTATACCATTGAAAGAATTCCGGTATGAAAAAAGGGTTTTGTCATATTGGTGTGTACAAATAATTTTTTTAATAAGTGGGTGAAAATCAAAAAGTTGGATTAAAAGCCGTTTTTAAATAAGAAAGATAATGATTAAAATAAGGGGTTTGTATACACTAATTGAGTTTAAAACATAATTTTCATTTGGACTTAGGTATACCTTTTTGAAAAATACAGGGTGTGATGCAATTTTTGGATCTAAAGGGTGTTAAAACTAAAGGCATATTAAGGGGAAAAGAAAAAGGGTTTTATTGAAATCTTGTGAAGCACAACAGTAATGTTTAATTAGGGTGTGATTAAAATTTTGTTTTAAAAGGATTTATTAAAGGGGGTTTTCCGTATTTGAAATTCCATTAAATGTTATTTTCCCGGGGTTTTATAACAGGGTTGTATCAAGATTGTTGTGTATGTCCGTAGATTATTATTTCTAAAGGGTTTATACAAGTTGGTAAACAAGGTGGTTTTTTAAATTGTAGTAGTATAGTGATGAGGTCTAAATTTGATGTGTGATCGAGAAATTTTAAAAGCGTTTTTTTAAATAAATTGATAATGTAAAAAAGGGTATGTCATTAAGTGTGTGATGTCCAATTAAGTTTTACATTATGTTGTTTAAATAAAGGAACAACACATGTGGTGTCTTTTGGATGCGAAAGTGGTTGATAAAAGGGGGAGTGTGGTATAACAGTGTTATGAAAGCTTTTATGTATATATTTTTGATATGTTTAAAATTTGGGTGATAAATTGGGTTTTTTTTATTTGGGTTTTAATAATTGTTCATAACATTTGTGTCCACCAGGGGTGTGGTATTTAATGGCCTTTACATTGTGTAATGAAGGGGGGAAATAACGTTTTGTTTATGTGTGTTTAAATTTTTAATTGAAATTATGTTGATAAACAAGTGGTCAAAAGTTGGATGTCATGTTAAAATTCAAAATGGTTGTCCTAAAATTTCAAAATGAGTGGTTGTGAAAAAATGATCAAATTATGTGGAGTGTATTTTTCAGTCATTTGTTAAGTTGTGGAGTCCCTTCATAAAAGTGGGGGATCTTTATGGTTAGTTAACATTTTTGGTGGTAAAAATTTTTTTTTGGAACTTGGGGACAAATAATTTTAATTCGGTATTTTATTAAAATTTAAAAATTTAATTTTCATAATTATAAATGTTTTATATCCATTTGTTTAAAAAGGGAAAAAATTTTGGGGGGGGTTTTTTTTTTTCAGTGGGTTTTTAAGTCTTTTTGGGAAAGTGTTTATACTACGGTGTGGCAAAAAAGGGGGTGATTTTTTAAGAGGGTTTTAAAAAATTTAAAATTTTTAATTTTGTCGGTTTTTATTATAGGGTTTGTTTTCAGTATTTGTTAAAAGTATGGTGTAAAAATTGGTTATCCTATTGGGGTAATTTTTAAAATTTTTTGGGGGTTTGGGTGAAAGTCTGGGCATTCATACTGAATGCTAATAAAATATGGTTTTTAGATAGCATATGTTGTTTTTAAAAATTTATTTTGGGTGGGGCAAACGGTTTGTCTTTAATCGGGGTTTTAAAAGGGGTTTAATTAAATTGTGTTCAAAAAAGTGTAAAAAAGGGGGGGTTACAGGTAGTACAGGTAAAAAGTGTTTTGTCAATGCTGGAATTGATCTCTAAGTGTTTGTAAAAGGTGTGTGCATGTATTTATGATTAGAAATGGGTGATGTTAAATTGTTTGATAAACATAAGGGTTGATGAAAAATTTAATGTGTGAATCGACCTTTCTTGGCAGCATGGTTGTGATAAATTTATCTTAAAAATTATGTATCATGTGGTGAATATGAAACTTTGGGAAAAATTTATATAATTGATTAACGTAGATTTTTCCATATATGTGGTATTTTTAAATTTAAATGCATAATACAAAAGGGTTTAAAGTGGATAATGTCGTATTTAAAGGATATTGGGGGGCCCCATATAGTTTTTTTTCCCAAAGGTTGGTGCTATGATAATTGACGAAAATTGTTTTAAGTCATAAATTTGTAAATATTATTGGGGTGATAAATTGTTGAATTAAAAGGGGTTACAATTGGGTAAGTTTATAACATGTGTGTGATTCAGAAAGTCCTAGAGTCTTATATTACATCGGTTTCCAATATAGTGATGTGATTAAACGTTTAAATTTTTGGGGGGGGGGGGTTTTTGGGGAATCGCGTGTTCAAAGAGTGGTTGTTCACATGATCTAATTTTTCAATAGGTGGTTTTTAATCAAATTGGGTTTTTAAAATTAAATAAGTGGATGAGTACAGGGGCGTTGGTTTTTGGGTGATAAAAGGGTGTAGTATAATTTTTTAAAAAGGGGGGTTTTATTAAATTTTTTAATTTTGGTTTTCTAAAAGGGGTTTTTTGATTTCGTTGATGCAAGTTTGGATGTGCAAAAATTTTGAGTAAAAATTTTTGATCAATCAGTTTTTTCAACAGGGGGGGAAAAAAAAAAAATTTTTTTTTTTTTTTTATGTATGGTTTAAAAAATTTTAAATTTGGGGGAAATTTTTTAAAAAGGGGGTTTTTTTTAAAAAGTGTTTTAAACATTGGGGTTTTTAAAAAATGGGTGTGATAAAAAAAAAGTTTGATTCCTTAAGGGGATTTTTTGGTGTTGTTTGGGGGTTTTTGAATTCCAAAAATGTGTGATGTAAAAAAGGGGTTTGGTAAGTGTGGTTTAAAAAAGAATGTTTAAGGGAAGGGGTTTAAATTTTTTAAATTTTTTTTTTTCAGAAAAAGGGTTAAAATTTAAACCATGTTTTTTTAAAATTTTTTTTTTTTTAAAGATTTTTTGTTTTAATGGGGGAACCCGGGTTTGAATGGTTTTTTAAAGAATTTTAATTTAATTATTTTAAAGTTTAAAAATGGTTTTTTGGAAAAATAAGGGGGGATTCATGGTTTTTTTATGTCAAACAAAGAAAAAATTATATATTTTTGGTAAAAAAAGGGGGGTTGGTTTAAAATTAGGGGGGGGCCCAAGAAAATTTTTAAAGGGGAATTTTAAATGGAATTTTTATAATTTTTTTAATTGGGGGTTTCAAAAAAAGGGGGTAGTTTGGGATTTTAAATTTTTTTAATTTGGGGATCCCAAAAAGGGTGTGATTTTTCCCAATTTTTTTAAAAACGGGTGTTTTAAAAAAAATTTTTTAAGGTCAAAAAGGGTGGGGGGTTCTTTTGGGGGGCCAAATGGGGGAAAATTTTTTTGGGAAAAAATTTTTTTTGGGGGTCATAAAGTGGGGGCCATTTTAAATGGGGTTTTTCCAAAAAAGGGGGGTTTTATTTTTTGTTTTTTAAAATTTTTGGGTGTTTTACCCCATTTTTTATGGGGAAAGGGTTTGGGAAAAATTTAATTTTTGCAATTAAAAAGATGTTTTTTAAAATTTAAATTGGCCTTTAATTAAAAATTTTAAAATAAGTGGTTAATTCTAAAAGGTTTTTGACGAGAACCGTGGTTGACAAATTACTGGGGTATTTTAGAAATTTGGTTATAAAAGTGATTTTATGTCTTTTTAAAATTCCAAGAAACAAAGGGGGGGTTTTCAAAAGGGGTGGAAGTTTTCCCCCTTTTTGAAAAAATTTGGTTTGTGATTCAAGGCGTTTTTAAATTTTTCCCCTGCCCCGGATGTTTTTTTTTTTAAAACCTTTTATTTTTTAAAAGGTGGGGTTTTTAAAATTTGTAAATTTTTAAAGGGTTTTGAAATAAAATTTTAATTTGATTTTGGGTGCGTAATTGGGGAGGGGGGTTGAAAAATTGCTTTTCAAAATTTTGGGTCCCAAAAAAATGGGTTTTGGGGGTTTGTGTAAAAATGTGGGGTTTTTAAAGGGGGGAAAATAAAAAAGGGGGGTTGAAAAGAAATGGTGTGATTCAAAAAATATGGTTTATTTTTGGGGGTGGGAAAAAAGGGGAAAAAAAAGGGGGGGTTTATTTATATTTGGTAAATTTTTTTAAAAGGGGGGGTTAAAAAAATTTTTTGGGGCCATGTTTATTTTTAAAAAATTTTGGGAAGGGGAAAATAAAATTTTTTGGGTTTTAAAAAAGGGTTAAAACCAAAAATTTGATTAAAAAAATTGGGGAAATGTTTTTTAAAAAGGGGGTTTTAAAAAATGATACATTTTTGGGGAAAAACCATTGTTGTTAAAAATTTTAAAAAAAAAAGGGGGGTTTTTCTTTTTTGGGTTTTTTTTAAAAAAAAAGTTTTTTAAAAAAATTTTTGAAAAATTTAATTGAAAAAAAAATTTGGAAATACAAAAAATTTGTTTATAAATGGGTTCCCCAAAAATTTAGGATTCAAAAAAAAGGAATTTTTTTTAAGGGGAAAAATGTTGAAAACTAAGGTGGAAAATAAAAATGAAAAGAGGTCCAAACTCTGGGTTTGATAAAATCGATACATTGGGTGTGATGACACAAATACAGTAGCTGTGATATCAGACCCAGTGGCTGTGAAGCACGCAATGGTTGTGTGGTCATAACACTCTGTGTGATGCCATATAAAGTAGATATGTCATAAACGTAGTGTGTGTGATATCATAGAAACAGTCATTGTGAGAAGTCACATATATAGTGAATGTGACATCACACAGTAGATGTCATGCCATATATAGTGCATGTGATGTCTTGAAAACGGTGCTTAGGATGTCATAAATACTAAGGATTGTTGTCATAAAGTGTGGATATGATGTCCTGTATACTGCATAGGATGGCATACGTATGCCACCTGTGATGTCTCTCACATAGTAGTTGTGTTGCTTTCCACAGAGCGTGTGTGATGACTTACACGATGAATGTGATGGCAGATAGAATGTGTTTCAAGTCAGATATAGAGCTAGTGTAGTCATACATACATTGTGTGTGATATCATATAGATTGGATATGATGTCATAAACAGAGTGGGTGCAGTGATATCAGATACAGTGGTAGTGTTGTCATTCATACACCATGTGAGATGTCAGATATACCGAGTATGATGTCTAAAACATAGTAGGTGTCTTGTCATAGTTACAGTGGCTGTGATGTCACAAGTATAGTGTATGTGATGATGTCATATACAGTGGGTGAGATGTCATGGAATACAGTTGATGGGATATCGTGAATACAGTCTTGTGATGTCATAAAGAGTAGGTGTGATGTCACATAGAATTCATATGATGTTATACATATAGTGGGTTTGATATCACACATATTGCAGGTGTTATAATCAATACACTAAGTAGTGATGCAGGTACAGTGGAAGCGATGTCAGGTATACTGTGTGTGATGACATGAATACAGAGGGTGTGATGTCATAGAGTTTTGGGATATCATACAGAGTGGATGTGATGTCATATATAGCTCATAGGATGTCATATATATTGTGGCTGTGATATCGTATATACAATAGGGTTTTTATGATTGATAATCTGGGTGTGATGACACAGATACAGTGAATGTGCTGTCAGATATAATGGGTGTGAGGTGAGATAAATTAACTTTGATGTCATGGATACAGTGATTTGATGTCACACAGCGTGGGGGTGATGTCGTATGTAGTGCATATTGTGCCATACATATGAAATGTGTGATGTCCTATTCAGTGTGTGTTTTTATCATCGATACAGTGGGTGTGATCACACAGATATAGATATGGATGGTATGATGTCGATAGAGTTGATTTTATTGTCTTAACACAGTGTGTTTGATATCAAGTATAGTGGATCTGAATTCACAAACACAGTGGGTGTGATGTTACAGATAAAGTAGCTGTGATGTCACAGGTATAGTGGATGAGATGTCATAAATGTTGGATGTGATGCCATACAGAGGAGATCTGATGTCATGAATGCAGTGGTTGTGATGTCATAAATATTGATCACTGATGTCATAAAGTGTGAATGTGATGTCATGTACAGTGTGTATGATGTCACATGTGTACCAGTTGTGACGACTTCCATGCTTGTTGTGATGTCATCGATACAGAGGTACATCGATACACATGTGTGTGTCATCTGTGATGACAGAGATATAGTGGCTCTGATGTCAAATAGAGTGGGGGAGATGTCAGGTATAGACATTGTGTTGTCATGAAAGCAATTTATGTGATCATATATGTATGATATGATGTCATAAATATACTGGGTGTGATGTCATACATATAGGGGTGTGATGTCATAAAGAGCTTATGTTATGTCTTTCACACTGAATATGGTATCATACACATAGTGTGTGTGATATCATCCAGACAGTGGGTGTGGTATAATAATTAATACACTGGGTCTGATGACACAGATACAGTGGATGCAGTGTCAGATAGAATGGGTGAGATGGCAGATATAACGTTTGTGTTGTCATGTGTGTGATCTCATATATAGCGTCTGTGATGTCAGTAATGCAATGGATGTAATGTGATGACTACAATGGTGTGAAATCATAAAGAGTGGATGTGACATTATGTGTAGTGCATAAGATGTCATACATAAACTGGGTGTGATGTCATATATACAGTTCTTCAGAGATCATCAATAGAGTGGTTGTGATGACACAGATACAGTGGATGCAATGTCAGATAGTGGGAGTGATATCATGGGTACAGTGCATTTGCTGTCATAAGTAATGTGGAGTCATCTCATAAAATGTGGATGTGATGCCTTATATGTATGTGATGTTAAACATATAGTTGGTGTGATGTCATACTACCAAGGTTGTGATACGATGGAAAGCGTGTGTGTGAGACACACAGATACAGTTGCAATGCTACAAATAGAGTGAATATGATGATTTATACAATGGATATGATGTCATCATATATAGTCGATGAGATTTCATAAATACAGATGGTATGATATCATCAATACAGTGGATGTGATGACAGAGATACCGTGGATATGATGTCAAATATACTGGGTGTGATGTCTTAGAAATGTTGGTGTGATGTCATAAAGTGAGCGTGTGATGTCTTCTATGGTGCAAAAGATGTTATACATATGCCGGGTGTGATGTCAAACAGAGAGTGGGTGTGATGTTTTCAACAGAGTGGGTGTAATGACACACATTAGTGGTTGTGATGTCACATGTGTCGTGTATATGTTTCCCTGCATACTGGATGTGGTTTCATATATAGAGGTTGTGCTGTCATAAGTCCAGTATTGTGATGATATAAGCAGTGGATGTGATGTTATATATATTGTGCATGATATCACCCATATAGTGGGTATGATGTCATGTCATACAAAAGTGGCTGTGATATCCCTGGAGAGGTTGTGGTGACAAAGATACAGTGGGTGCGATGTCATGACTGAAGTGGCTGTGACATAAAAAAAATGCGGTTTGCTTAGATAGCATGGATGTGATGTCATCTGTAGTGCAAATATTGTCATACCTATGGTGAGTGTGGTGTCATCAACACACAGTGTTGTGATGTCATATATACTGGGTATGATGTCATAAATATAGTGGATATGATGTCACAGATATAGTGGATGTGATATCATACATATATTGGCTGTGATATACAATAGAGCGGGTGTGATGACACAGATACAGTGCACATGAGGTCAGATATAGTGGATATGATGTCATATATGCTGGAATTGAAGTCATACATAAAGTGGTGTGATGTCATAAAGAGTGATTGTGATGTCATATGTATTACATATGATTTCAGACAAATTGTGGAGGTGATGTCATACAAACTCTGGGTTTGATAAAATCGATACATTGGGTGTGATGACACAAATACAGTACAGTAGCTTGATATCAGACCCAGTGGCTGTGAAGCACGCAATGGTTGTGTGGTCATAACACTCTGTGTGATGCCCATATAAAGTAGATATGTCATAAACGTAGTGTGTGTGATATCATAGAAACAGTCATTGTGAGAAGTCACATATATAGTGAATGTGACATCACACAGTAGATGTCATGCCATATATAGTGCATGTGATGTCTTGAAAACGGTGCTTAGGATGTCATAAATACTAAGGATTGTTGTCATAAAGTGTGGATATGATGTCCTGTATACTGCATAGGATGGCATACGTATGCCACCTGTGATGTCTCACATAGTAGTTGTGTTGCTTTCCACAGAGCGTGTGTGATGACTTACACGATGAATGTGATGGCAGATAGAATGTGTTTCAAGTCAGATATAGAGCTAGTGTAGTCATACATACATTGTGTGTGATATCATATAGATTGGATATGATGTCATAAACAGAGTGGGTGCAGTGATATCAGATACAGTGGTAGTGTTGTCATTCATACACCATGTGAGATGTCAGATATACCGAGTATGATGTCTAAAACATAGTAGGTGTCTTGTCATAGTTACAGTGGCTGTGATGTCACAAGTATAGTGTATGTGATGTCATATACAGTGGGTGAGATGTCATGAATACAGTTGATGGGATATCGTGAATACAGTCTTGTGATGTCATAAAGAGTAGGTGTGATGTCACATAGAATTCATATGATGTTATACATATAGTGGGTTTGATATCACACATATTGCAGGTGTTATAATCAATACACTAAGTAGTGATGCAGGTACAGTGGAAGCGATGTCAGGTATACTGTGTGTGATGACATGAATACAGAGGGTGTGATGTCATAGAGTTTTGGGATATCATACAGAGTGGATGTGATGTCATATATAGCTCATAGGATGTCATATATATTGTGGCTGTGATATCGTATATACAATAGGGTTTTTATGATTGATAATCTGGGTGTGATGACACACACAGATACAGTGAATGTGCTGTCAGATATAATGGGTGTGAGGTGAGATAAATTAACTTTGATGTCATGGATACAGTGATTTGATGTCACACAGCGTGGGGGTGATGTCGTATGTAGTGCATATTGTGCCATACATATGAAATGTGTGATGTCCTACATTCAGTGTGTGTTTTTTCATCGATACAGTGGGTGTGATCACACAGATATAGATATGGATGGTATGATGTCCGATAGAGTTGATTTTATTGTCTTAACACAGTGTGTTTGATATCAAGTATAGTGGATCTGAATTCACAAACACAGTGGGTGTGATGTTACAGATAAAGTAGCTGTGATGTCACAGGTATAGTGGATGAGATGTCATAAATGTTGGATGTGATGCCATACAGAGGAGATCTGATGTCATGAATGCAGTGGTTGTGATGTCATAAATATTGATCACTGATGTCATAAAGTGTGAATGTGATGTCATGTACAGTGTGTATGATGTCACATGTGTACCAGTGTGACGACTTCCATGCTTGTTGTGATGTCATCGATACAGAGGTACATCGATACACATGTGTGTGTCATCTGTGTGATGACAGAGATATAGTGGCTCTGATGTCAAATAGAGTGGGGGAGATGTCAGGTATAGACATTGTGTTGTCATGAAAGCAATTTATGTGATATCATATATGTATGATATGATGTCATAAATATACTGGGTGTGATGTCATACATATAGGGGTGTGATGTCATAAAGAGCTTATGTTATGTCTTTCACACTGAATATGGTATCATACACATAGTGTGTGTGATATCATCCAGACAGTGGGTGTGGTATAATTAATACACTGGGTCTGATGACACAGATACAGTGGATGCAGTGTCAGATAGAATGGGTGAGATGGCAGATATAACGTTTGTGTTGTCATGTGTGTGATCTCATATATAGCGTCTGTGATGTCAGTAATGCAATGGATGTAATGTGATGACTACAATGGTGTGAAATCATAAAGAGTGGATGTGACATTATGTGTAGTGCATAAGATGTCATACATAAACTGGGTGTGATGTCATATATACAGTTCTTCAGAGATCATCAATAGAGTGGTTGTGATGACACAGATACAGTGGATGCAATGTCAGATAGTGGGAGTGATATCATGGGTACAGTGCATTTGCTGTCATAAGTAATGTGGAGTCATCTCATAAAATGTGGATGTGATGCCTTATATAGTGTATGTGATGTTAAACATATAGTTGGTGTGATGTCATACCTACCAAGGTTGTGATACGATGGAAAGCGTGTGTGTGAGACACAGATACAGTTTCTGCAATGCTACAAATAGAGTGAATATGATGATTTATACAATGGATATGATGTCATCATATATAGTCGATGAGATTTCATAAATACAGATGGTATGATATCATCAATACAGTGGATGTGATGACAGAGATACCGTGGATATGATGTCAAATATACTGGGTGTGATGTCTTAGAAATGTTGTTGTGTGATGTCATAAAGTGAGCGTGTGATGTCTTCTATGGTGCAAAAGATGTTATACATATGCCGGGTGTGATGTCAAACAGAGAGTGGGTGTGATGTTTTCAACAGAGTGGGTGTAATGACACACATTAGTGGTTGTGATGTCACATGTGTCGTGTATATGTTTCCCTGCATACTGGATGTGGTTTCATATATAGAGGTTGTGCTGTCATAAGTCCAGTATTGTGATGATATAAGCAGTGGATGTGATGTTATATATATTGTGCATGATATCACCCATATAGTGGGTATGATGTCATACAAAAGTGGCTGTGATATCCCTGGAGAGGTTGTGGTGACAAAGATACAGTGGGTGCGATGTCATGACTGAAGTGGCTGTGACATAAAAAATAATGCGGTTTGCTTAGATAGCATGGATGTGATGTCATCTGTAGTGCAAATATTGTCATACCTATGGTGAGTGTGGTGTCATCAACACACAGTGTTGTGATGTCATATATACTGGGTATGATGTCATAAATATAGTGGATATGATGTCACAGATATAGTGGATGTGATATCATACATATATTGGCTGTGATATACAATAGAGCGGGTGTGATGACACAGATACAGTGCACATGAGGTCAGATATAGTGGATATGATGTCATATATGCTGGAATTGAAGTCATACATAAAGTGGTGTGATGTCATAAAGAGTGATTGTGATGTCATATGTATTACATATGATTTCAGACAAATTGTGGAGGTGATGTCATACAAACTCTGGGTTTGATAAAATCGATACATTGGGTGTGATGACACAAATACAGTAGCTGTGATATCAGACCCAGTGGCTGTGAAGCACGCAATGGTTGTGTGGTCATAACACTCTGTGTGATGCCATATAAAGTAGATATGTCATAAACGTAGTGTGTGTGATATCATAGAAACAGTCATTGTGAGAAGTCACATATATAGTGAATGTGACATCACACAGTAGATGTCATGCCATATATATGCATGTGCATGTGATGTCTTGAAAACGGTGCTTAGGATGTCATAAATACTAAGGATTGTTGTCATAAAGTGTGGATATGATGTCCTGTATACTGCATAGGATGGCATACGTATGCCACCTGTGATGTCTCACATAGTAGTTGTGTTGCTTTCCACAGAGCGTGTGTGATGACTTACACGATGAATGTGATGGCAGATAGAATGTGTTTCAAGTCAGATATAGAGCTAGTGTAGTCATACATACATTGTGTGTGATATCATATAGATTGGATATGATGTCATAAACAGAGTGGGTGCAGTGATATCAGATACAGTGGTAGTGTTGTCATTCATACACCATGTGAGATGTCAGATATACCGAGTATGATGTCTAAAACATAGTAGGTGTCTTGTCATAGTTACAGTGGCTGTGATGTCACAAGTATAGTGTATGTGATGTCATATACAGTGGGTGAGATGTCATGAATACAGTTGATGGGATATCGTGAATACAGTCTTGTGATGTCATAAAAAGTAGGTGTGATGTCACATAGAATTCATATGATGTTATACATATAGTGGGTTTGATATCACACATATTGCAGGTGTTATAATCAATACACACTAAGTAGTGATGCAGGTACAGTGGAAGCGATGTCAGGTATACTGTGTGTGATGACATGAATACAGAGGGTGTGATGTCATAGAGTTTTGGGATATCATACAGAGTGGATGTGATGTCATATATAGCTCATAGGATGTCATATATATTGTGGCTGTGATATCGTATATACAATAGGGTTTTTATGATTGATAATCTGGGTGTGATGACACAGATACAGTGAATGTGCTGTCAGATATAATGGGTGTGAGGTGAGATAAATTAACTTTGATGTCATGGATACAGTGATTTGATGTCACACAGCGTGGGGGTGATGTCGTATGTAGTGCATATTGTGCCATACATATGAAATGTGTGATGTCCTACATTCAGTGTGTGTTTTATCATCGATACAGTGGGTGTGATCACACAGATATATAGATATGGATGGTATGATGTCCGATAGAGTTGATTTTATTGTCTTAACACAGTGTGTTTGATATCAAGTATAGTGGATCTGAATTCACAAACACAGTGGGTGTGATGTTACAGATAAAGTAGCTGTGATGTCACAGGTATAGTGGATGAGATGTCATAAATGTTGGATGTGATGCCATACAGAGGAGATCTGATGTCATGAATGCAGTGGTTGTGATGTCATAAATATTGATCACTGATGTCATAAAGTGTGAATGTGATGTCATGTACAGTGTGTATGATGTCACATGTGTACCAGTTGTGACGACTTCCATGCTTGTTGTGATGTCATCGATACAGAGGTACATCGATACACATGTGTGTGTCATCTGTGTGATGACAGAGATATAGTGGCTCTGATGTCAAATAGAGTGGGGGAGATGTCAGGTATAGACATTGTGTTGTCATGAAAGCAATTTATGTGATATCATATATGTATGATATGATGTCATAAATATACTGGGTGTGTGTGTCATACATATAGGGGTGTGATGTCATAAAGAGCTTATGTTATGTCTTTCACACTGAATATGGTATCATACACATAGTGTGTGTGATATCATCCAGACAGTGGGTGTGGTATAATTAATACACTGGGTCTGATGACACAGATACAGTGGATGCAGTGTCAGATAGAATGGGTGAGATGGCAGATATAACGTTTGTGTTGTCATGTGTGTGATCTCATATATAGCGTCTGTGATGTCAGTAATGCAATGGATGTAATGTGATGACTACAATGGTGTGAAATCATAAAGAGTGGATGTGACATTATGTGTAGTGCATAAGATGTCATACATAAACTGGGTGTGATGTCATATATACAGTTCTTCAGAGATCATCAATAGAGTGGTTGTGATGACACAGATACAGTGGATGCAATGTCAGATAGTGGGAGTGATATCATGGGTACAGTGCATTTGCTGTCATAAGTAATGTGGAGTCATCTCATAAAATGTGGATGTGATGCCTTATATAGTGTATGTGATGTTAAACATATAGTTGGTGTGATGTCATACCTACCAAGGTTGTGATACGATGGAAAGCGTGTGTGTGAGACACAGATACAGTTTCTGCAATGCTACAAATAGAGTGAATATGATGATTTATACAATGGATATGATGTCATCATATATAGTCGATGAGATTTCATAAATACAGATGGTATGATATCATCAATACAGTGGATGTGATGACAGAGATACCGTGGATATGATGTCAAATATACTGGGTGTGATGTCTTAGAAATGTTGGTGTGATGTCATAAAGTGAGCGTGTGATGTCTTCTATGGTGCAAAAGATGTTATACATATGCCGGGTGTGATGTCAAACAGAGAGTGGGTGTGATGTTTTCAACAGAGTGGGTGTAATGACACACATTAGTGGTTGTGATGTCACATGTGTCGTGTATATGTTTCCCTGCATACTGGATGTGGTTTCATATATAGAGGTTGTGCTGTCATAAGTCCAGTATTGTGATGATATAAGCAGTGGATGTGATGTTATATATATTGTGCATGATATCACCCATATAGTGGGTATGATGTCATACAAAAGTGGCTGTGATATCCCTGGAGAGGTTGTGGTGACAAAGATACAGTGGGTGCGATGTCATGACTGAAGTGGCTGTGACATAAAAAATAATGCGGTTTGCTTAGATAGCATGGATGTGATGTCATCTGTAGTGCAAATATTGTCATACCTATGGTGAGTGTGGTGTCATCAACACACAGTGTTGTGATGTCATATATACTGGGTATGATGTCATAAATATAGTGGATATGATGTCACAGATATAGTGGATGTGATATCATACATATATTGGCTGTGATATACAATAGAGCGGGTGTGATGACACAGATACAGTGCACATGAGGTCAGATATAGTGGATATGATGTCATATATGCTGGAATTGAAGTCATACATAAAGTGGTGTGATGTCATAAAGAGTGATTGTGATGTCATATGTATTACATATGATTTCAGACAAATTGTGGAGGTGATGTCATACAAACTCTGGGTTTGATAAAATCGATACATTGGGTGTGATGACACAAATACAGTAGCTGTGATATCAGACCCAGTGGCTGTGAAGCACGCAATGGTTGTGTGGTCATAACACTCTGTGTGATGCCATATAAAGTAGATATGTCATAAACGTAGTGTGTGTGATATCATAGAAACAGTCATTGTGAGAAGTCACATATATAGTGAATGTGACATCACACAGTAGATGTCATGCCATATATAGTGCATGTGATGTCTTGAAAACGGTGCTTAGGATGTCATAAATACTAAGGATTGTTGTCATAAAGTGTGGATATGATGTCCTGTATACTGCATAGGATGGCATACGTATGCCACCTGTGATGTCTCACATAGTAGTTGTGTTGCTTTCCACAGAGCGTGTGTGATGACTTACACGATGAATGTGATGGCAGATAGAATGTGTTTCAAGTCAGATATAGAGCTAGTGTAGTCATACATACATTGTGTGTGATATCATATAGATTGGATATGATGTCATAAACAGAGTGGGTGCAGTGATATCAGATACAGTGGTAGTGTTGTCATTCATACACCATGTGAGATGTCAGATATACCGAGTATGATGTCTAAAACATAGTAGGTGTCTTGTCATAGTTACAGTGGCTGTGATGTCACAAGTATAGTGTATGTGATGTCATATACAGTGGGTGAGATGTCATGAATACAGTTGATGGGATATCGTGAATACAGTCTTGTGATGTCATAAAGAGTAGGTGTGATGTCACATAGAATTCATATGATGTTATACATATAGTGGGTTTGATATCACACATATTGCAGGTGTTATAATCAACACACTAAGTAGTGATGCAGGTACAGTGGAAGCGATGTCAGGTATACTGTGTGTGATGACATGAATACAGAGGGTGTGATGTCATAGAGTTTTGGGATATCATACAGAGTGGATGTGATGTCATATATATAGCTCATAGGATGTCATATATATTGTGGCTGTGATATCGTATATACAATAGGGTTTTTATGATTGATAATCTGGGTGTGATGACACAGATACAGTGAATGTGCTGTCAGATATAATGGGTGTGAGGTGAGATAAATTAACTTTGATGTCATGGATACAGTGATTTGATGTCACACAGCGTGGGGGTGATGTCGTATGTAGTGCATATTGTGCCATACATATGAAATGTGTGATGTCCTACATTCAGTGTGTGTTTTATCATCGATACAGTGGGTGTGATCACACAGATATAGATATGGATGGTATGATGTCCGATAGAGTTGATTTTATTGTCTTAACACAGTGTGTTTGATATCAAGTATAGTGGATCTGAATTCACAAACACAGTGGGTGTGATGTTACAGATAAAGTAGCTGTGATGTCACAGGTATAGTGGATGAGATGTCATAAATGTTGGATGTGATGCCATACAGAGGAGATCTGATGTCATGAATGCAGTGGTTGTGATGTCATAAATATTGATCACTGATGTCATAAAGTGTGAATGTGATGTCATGTACAGTGTGTATGATGTCACATGTGTACCAGTTGTGACGACTTCCATGCTTGTTGTGATGTCATCGATACAGAGGTACATCGATACACATGTGTGTGTCATCTGTGTGATGACAGAGATATAGTGGCTCTGATGTCAAATAGAGTGGGGGAGATGTCAGGTATAGACATTGTGTTGTCATGAAAGCAATTTATGTGATGTCATATATGTATGATATGATGTCATAAATATACTGGGTGTGATGTCATACATATAGGGGTGTGATGTCATAAAGAGCTTATGTTATGTCTTTCACACTGAATATGGTATCATACACATAGTGTGTGTGATATCATCCAGACAGTGGGTGTGGTATAATTAATACACTGGGTCTGATGACACAGATACAGTGGATGCAGTGTCAGATAGAATGGGTGAGATGGCAGATAACGTTTGTGTTGTCATGTGTGTGATCTCATATATAGCGTCTGTGATGTCAGTAATGCAATGGATGTAATGTGATGACTACAATGGTGTGAAATCATAAAGAGTGGATGTGACATTATGTGTAGTGCATAAGATGTCATACATAAACTGGGTGTGATGTCATATATACAGTTCTTCAGAGATCATCAATAGAGTGGTTGTGATGACACAGATACAGTGGATGCAATGTCAGATAGTGGGAGTGATATCATGGGTACAGTGCATTTGCTGTCATAAGTAATGTGGAGTCATCTCATAAAATGTGGATGTGATGCCTTATATAGTGTATGTGATGTTAAACATATAGTTGGTGTGATGTCATACCTACCAAGGTTGTGATACGATGGAAAGCGTGTGTGTGAGACACAGATACAGTTTCTGCAATGCTACAAATAGAGTGAATATGATGATTTATACAATGGATATGATGTCATCATATATAGTCGATGAGATTTTTAAATACTACAGATGGTATGATATCATCAATACAGTGGATGTGATGACAGAGATACCGTGGATATGATGTCAAATATACTGGGTGTGATGTCTTAGAAATGTTGGTGTGATGTCATAAAGTGAGCGTGTGATGTCTTCTATGGTGCAAAAGATGTTATACATATGCCGGGTGTGATGTCAAACAGAGAGTGGGTGTGATGTTTTCAACAGAGTGGGTGTAATGACACACATTAGTGGTTGTGATGTCACATGTGTCGTGTATATGTTTCCCTGCATACTGGATGTGGTTTCATATATAGAGGTTGTGCTGTCATAAGTCCAGTATTGTGATGATATAAGCAGTGGATGTGATGTTATATATATTGTGCATGATATCACCCATATATGGGGGTATGATGTCATACAAAAGTGGCTGTGATATCCCTGGAGAGGTTGTGGTGACAAAGATACAGTGGGTGCGATGTCATGACTGAAGTGGCTGTGACATAAAAAAAAATGCGGTTTTTGCTTAGATAGCATGGATGTGATGTCATCTGTAGTGCAAATATTGTCATACCTATGGTGAGTGTGGTGTCATCAACACACAGTGTTGTGATGTCATATATACTGGGTATGATGTCATAAATATAGTGGATATGATGTCACAGATATAGTGGATGTGATATCATACATATATATGGCTGTGATATACAATAGAGCGGGTGTGATGACACAGATACAGTGCACATGAGGTCAGATATAGTGGATATGATGTCATATATGCTGGAATTGAAGTCATACATAAAGTGGTGTGATGTCATAAAGAGTGATTGTGATGTCATATGTATTACATATGATTTCAGACAAATTGTGGAGGTGATGTCATACAAACTCTGGGTTTGATAAAATCGATACATTGGGTGTGATGACACAAATACAGTAGCTGTGATATCAGACCCAGTGGCTGTGAAGCACGCAATGGTTGTGTGGTCATAACACTCTGTGTGATGCCATATAAAGTAGATATGTCATAAACGTAGTGTGTGTGTGTGATATATAGAAACAGTCATTGTGAGAAGTCACATATATAGTGAATGTGACATCACACAGTAGATGTCATGCCATATATAGTGCATGTGATGTCTTGAAAACGGTGCTTAGGATGTCATAAATACTAAGGATTGTTGTCATAAAGTGTGGATATGATGTCCTGTATACTGCATAGGATGGCATACGTATGCCACCTGTGATGTCTCACATAGTAGTTGTGTTGCTTTCCACAGAGCGTGTGTGATGACTTACACGATGAATGTGATGGCAGATAGAATGTGTTTCAAGTCAGATATAGAGCTAGTGTAGTCATACATACATTGTGTGTGATATCATATAGATTGGATATGATGTCATAAACAGAGTGGGTGCAGTGATATCAGATACAGTGGTAGTGTTGTCATTCATACACCATGTGAGATGTCAGATATACCGAGTATGATGTCTAAAACATAGTAGGTGTCTTGTCATAGTTACAGTGGCTGTGATGTCACAAGTATAGTGTATGTGATGTCATATACAGTGGGTGAGATGTCATGAATACAGTTGATGGGATATCGTGAATACAGTCTTGTGATGTCATAAAGAGTAGGTGTGATGTCACATAGAATTCATATGATGTTATACATATAGTGGGTTTGATATCACACATATTGCAGGTGTTATAATCAACACACTAAGTAGTGATGCAGGTACAGTGGAAGCGATGTCAGGTATACTGTGTGTGATGACATGAATACAGAGGGTGTGATGTCATAGAGTTTTGGGATATCATACAGAGTGGATGTGATGTCATATATAGCTCATAGGATGTCATATATATTGTGGCTGTGATATCGTATATACAATAGGGTTTTTATGATTGATAATCTGGGTGTGATGACACAGATACAGTGAATGTGCTGTCAGATATAATGGGTGTGAGGTGAGATAAATTAACTTTGATGTCATGGATACAGTGATTTGATGTCACACAGCAGTGGGGGGGTGATGTCGTATGTAGTGCATATTGTGCCATACATATGAAATGTGTGATGTCCTACATTCAGTGTGTGTTTTATCATCGATACAGTGGGTGTGATCACACAGATATAGATATGGATGGTATGATGTCCGATAGAGTTGATTTTATTGTCTTAACACAGTGTGTTTGATATCAAGTATAGTGGATCTGAATTCACAAACACAGTGGGTGTGATGTTACAGATAAAGTAGCTGTGATGTCACAGGTATAGTGGATGAGATGTCATAAATGTTGGATGTGATGCCATACAGAGGAGATCTGATGTCATGAATGCAGTGGTTGTGATGTCATAAATATTGATCACTGATGTCATAAAGTGTGAATGTGATGTCATGTACAGTGTGTATGATGTCACATGTGTACCAGTGACGACTTCCATGCTTGTTGTGATGTCATCGATACAGAGGTACATCGATACACATGTGTGTGTCATCTGTGTGATGACAGAGATATAGTGGCTCTGATGTCAAAGTACATCCCATTTGTGTAAGTAATGTGGGTCATCTAAAAAATTTGGGTGTGATCCTTATTGTGGGTGTTAAATATTGTGGTTTGGAATGATTTCCTACCGGGGTTGGTACGATGAAAGGGTGTATTGGTTTGGCCAAAATTTTCAATTAAATAATAAGGTGTTTTTAAAATAGGATGGTTTTATACCCGTGAATTTCATAAATACAGGGATGATATCATAATACGTGATTTGTGAAAGTAGTGGACTAAAATTGGTGTAATTATATGGGTTGATTTATATGGTGGATGTCAAAAAGGGGGTTGTGATGTCTTTAGGGTTGTTTCAAAATGGTTATTAATTACGGTGTGAGTAAAGAGTTGAATGGATTGTTTTCAAAGTGGGTTAATAAATTATGTGTTTCAATTTATTGTTGAAACCTGGATGTGGTTTAATATTGGGGGGTTTTAATTTTGTTTGGATGTATAAAAGGGTGTGAATGTTTTATAGGGAAAGTGTCTTTTTGGGTGGGATTGTCAAAAAATGGGTTGATTCCCGGGAGGTTTGACAAAAGTTGGTGTTTCCATGGGAGTGTTGTGCTAAAAATTTTGGTTTTTATAATGGATTGTGTGTAAATCAGTTGAATTTTTATATGGATGAAATTTTGTTTTTACAAGGTTGTGGTCAAAATTTAGGGTAAAAATTTTGGTGCAGATATAGTGGATGTATTATCCTTTTAAAATGGTGTGTTTAAGAGGAGTTGTCATGATAAAAAATTAGGTCAATTGTGGAGTTATTGTCATCAAATTGGTTTGAATCATAAGGGTGTGAAAAATTAGGTATTTGTATAGATTAGGGGGACAAAATTGGGGATAATACAATCGGGTTTTATAAAAACATACATGGGGTGTTATGAACAATAATAACTTAATCAATGGGGGGGAATGTTTGTGGTCTTTAAATCTGTTAATAAAGGATGATAATAAAATTGTGGTATAAAGAAAACATTTTTTGGAGAACAATATAGTAAGGGAACCACCATGGATGCCCTTTAAGGGTGTGTCTTAAAACCTTGGGATGCATAAATAGGATTTTTTATAAGTAATTTTGTAATTTAAATGGTTTATTAAGCATTTAGGGCCCATAAGGATGTGTTTTTAAGGGGTTGTGTTTTATAAAAAGGATTGATAAAGGGGTTCAAGTCTTATAGGCTTGATGTAAAAGGTTTGATTCAAATAGATTGATGTTTAAACAGAGGGTGTGGTAAGTGATGTGGGGAATTTTTTTCATGAGTGTCAGTATACATATATTTTAAAACATATAGGTTGGTTTGTTTTACCAGAGGGTGAGTATAATTATTTATGTTGTTTTGTCGTGAAGATATTATAAGGGTTTTGCTAATGGGTATGTAAATGATTAGATTATATGGATGTATAATATTGTGGTTTAAATTTGGTTATAATAAAATTATTAAAGTTTACATGGGGGTAAAATTTGTTGTAAATTGATTCAAAAGGTGGTTTATGGTTTTTTACAGGTGATTAGTCATTTTTTGTAGGAGGATGTTATATGTGTAATGATTTTGGTGTTTAAATTTGGTTGGGTATGAAAGGGGATCAAAAGTAAGAATATATGTGTGAGGTGATTAAATTAACTTGTGTTTGTTGATACAAGCTGGGGGTGTTTCGTTTTGGTTGTGATTTGTGCAATAAATTTGTTGCCCAATTAGTGGTTTTTTTAAATCGGGGGTGTTTAAGAGTTTATTGGATGGGTATTATATAAATTTGATCTAACCTTTTGTGTTAAATTATGATCGTGGTTAAATCCAAGGGGTTTGGGTGTTACGTAAGGTTGTTGTCAGGTTAGGTGGATAATGTATATTTGTATCCAAAAGGGTTGTTTAAAAAGAGGGTGTGTTGTCTAAAATGATATATTATATGAATGTTAAATATCGTGTTTGTAATGGTTTGTTTGTAGGCATTTGTTGTTTATTCAAGATATTAAAATGTGTTAATTCGTGGGA
>JAJLRB010000132.1:0-20665 GCA_020976825.1 Odocoileus hemionus
TGTAAAGCATCCTTCATTTCTCTTTTTAAAAGGTTGTAGCATTGTTTCAGCTAGTATTTGCATCTTTTACGTTTTTGATCCTAGATTGTGACAAGCCTTTATATAATCAATAATAATCCTAGTCTGACAAATTGCAGCTATAACTCTTTGAAATTTCTGATATGCATTCTCATAAGCAAGTAATTTCTCTAGCTTTTTTTTTTTTTTTTTTTTTTGGTTTCGTCTCCGATTACAGTATGGGAAATAGCAGCTTCTAGTCTAGCTAAAAATTAATGTAACTTTTCATTAGGTTCCAACAAAGAGACTTTTGGAGTTGCGACTCTTTGCAGAGGAGAAGCATTTGGAGCAGCCAGGGCAGGGCTAGCAAGAAAACTTTAAGATATTTTGTATTGTTTTCATTGAGCCTTTTGTAAAGTTTAATCATTTAATTTATATGTATATAATAAGTGTTTTGTCTGTTGTTGAATATTGGAAGGGTTAGAATATACCTTGAAATGGCAGAATTACAGCTTTAATAAGAGCTCATAGGGGCTAGATATCCATTAGAAGGGTTTTTCCTCCTTTGGCTGCTCATTTAACATTATCTTTGACACGGATCCAAATTTATAAGTCAAAACTGCATTTATCAGGAAACTAAGGATTATGTTCAACTACTGTTTGAAGGCAAGGCTCTATTCATTGGCATGAAACCAGAAGTCCCTGAAATGTAAAGAAGTGGTGAAGTAAAGTAGAAAATTAATGGGGCAGGCCAGCCTTTTAACCCATGCCTTAGTATTTACAGACCTCAATATGTCCATGAGTCACTCCACCTGATATAACACGTATAAAAGTGTTCCTGTTCTTTGGCCGCATTTGCTGGGGTCCTTTAATGGACTGGATTCTTGTGGTACGGAGTTGGCGATCAGAAAGTAAAAGAGAGAAGGAGGCTAATATCCCTCGGTTTACACAGAGGACCAATATTGTCCTTGACACAGGGCTTGCATCACTCACCAAGGTACCAGGCGCCCTCTGAAGGGGGTCGTAGAAGCCCGGGTAGAAAAGTGAGCACGACGACGGGTCTCCATGCTCCAGAGAGTCAGCTAGAAAAAGATAGAGAGAGAGAGAAAATGAAAAGAGAGAAAAAAAAAAGACCAGGGTACCTAAGCTCTAATGGAGCAAAGGTGCTTTAATGATTTTTCTATGAGTATATACAGGCTGCAGTACAAGAAACTTCTTTCGGGAATGATAGAGTTCAGCAAACCAAACAAACGGCAACGGTTACCAAGGGAACAAGGAGTAATATTAGTCACACGGTCAGCAGACAATCCATATCTCAAGAAAGGGGAAGGGGACAAAGCAGTTTTGTCTTAAATTGTTGCTCTGCTGAACTTGGTGTTCGTCTGGAATTTGGACAGTGTTCTCCGGGATTCTCTGTTTTTGTTTAAAGGAAGTCAAGCCACTTCTCGTGTTTGATGGGGAATTCGGGATGGCTCTGGAGCACATGCAGGGGAATCTGGACTCATCTCGAGTTGATTTGCAGAACACGAAGCCCTTTCGTGTTGCTGCGGTGACATCAGTGTCCCTCTAGACTTGTGACAGTGTTCTTGGGGACTCTCTGGAGTTCCATCCAGGACGTCCAAGCTCCTTTCGTGTTTGATGTGGAACAAGGAAATGCTCTGCACCCAATGCAGGGGAATCGGACCTCATCTGGCGGCGAGGGGGACGTCTCGCCGTTTTCCTCGAGATGCGGCGGGAACCTGGGGTATATTCTCGAGTTAGGACTTGGATGTCCCTTAAAAATTCGAGTTTGTTCAGCAAAGTCAGGACTCATGTCTAATTGCGAGGGACACCTCGAGATTCTCATCGATGCTTGGCAGGGCAATAGGGATGCCTCTTTAGGTGAGACTTGAGACCCAGTGTTCCTTTCAGTTCCCACAGTGATTGTCGGATTCCTATCAACATTTAAGAGGAGTCAGGCTTGTTGTCCTTTTGACGCATTGAACTCAAAGTTCCTCTCGAATTTTCAAGGGGATATGAGGCCTCCTGTCGAGATAAGGCGGGGACCTATGGCTTTCTCTAAAGTCTCCACAGGGGATTCCAACATCCCTTCATCTTGGGAGATGAAAGACTAGCCTGCATTCAAGTCACTGGAGGGAAATCCGGCCATATTTCGAGTCACGACATCTCGGTGTTCATTCCACTTGAGGCAGCAAACTCAGGGTCCCTCTCACATAACTATAGCTAAGAGAGGCCTCCTTTTCAGGTGCTTGTGGAAAGTTGCATTCCTCTTGGGTCAAAAATAGGGAATCAGCTCTCACCTCGCGATGATTTGGGGTACCCAGAGCTTTTCTTGAGTTGGTGTGCTGAACATGGTGTTCCTCTGGACTATACTTTACTTTTCTATAGCAAGCATGAAAAATATCATGTATGTTAGCATTTTATAGATCATTGAACATATTTATCAAATCATATTATATTGTATAAACTTCCATTCCAGTACAAATATATATTTATATTCATTAACAACTCCAAATCTCTTCTGCTCTTCTGCAAGAAAATCCCCTTGTAAGAGTAAGCCAATTTTCAGCAATTAACGCTTTAAAATCCTAATTCATTTTGAAATAACCCAGCCATTCAACAAACTTCTACCACATAGTTCAGCACAACTCAAGCAACCTAAGTCACTCTAATCCCAAGAGACCATTCCAGATTATAGAGAACAGATAATTTTATCGAAAATACAATTTTTATTAGTAGAGCTTATCTAAATGTTTTCATCTCATATATATATATATATATATATATATATATATATATATAAGAGTTACCTTTTTTTGACAACCGTATCTTACCCCAAGCCAAGGCATAACAAAAGTATTATATAATGTTGATGACTCAAGTCATGTCCCTACTAGATTAACAAATAATTATATTGAAATCACATTCACAATTAAATAAACATTATACCCAACATTAAACATCCTTCAGTTCATGTAAAGCTGAATCCAAACAGAACCCATTAACTCCACACTATCTAAAAACGAAAACATACATTGAGACATAGATCATTTTAGATACATAGACATAGTTCCCCTTATGAAATTTAAAATATCTTTTTGATTTATTTATTATCTTGAGCTCCATCAATTTGCTCATTGCTGGACTCCTAGATAGAGTGGGCGGTGTATCCCAAGGACATGGTAAGAGTTAACTTAAGGTTTTCTTTTAGGACTATTTTTGTTTCACAGGCAGAAATAGAGTTCCTATATATATATATATATAGAGATGGCAATGGAACCCATTATTTCAGTACTCTTGTCTGGAGAATCTCAGGGAGAGGGAGCCTGGTGGGTTGAACATCTATGGAGTCGCATAGTGTAGTACACGACTAAAGTGACTTAGCAGCAGCAGTAGGCAGGAATTTTAAGCATACTTTGAGGTAACATAGTGTACTGAAATCTTTTAAGAGCCGCCCATATGATCAGGATAAGGGAGAGATAAAGTTAGTCTCTCCCGGTCTAAAAGGGTGTAAATGCATATTAAAAATCAATCTTGTGAATCAGTATAAGAATGGGCCAATTTTGAGGAATAGCAATGCGATCTCTGGTTACAATGCAGCCCCAGGTTTCAAAAAAGAATTAACATTTTTAAACTCTCTTAAGGGACACCATTTGTAATATTTCCTTTGTATAACAAAAATAGGAGAGTTCCAAAAACTAGCAAGATTCTTCAATACGTTTTCATTTTTTCTTTTCTGTGTGATGTGCACCTCTTAATATTTATTTTTTTTTAATTTTTATTAGTTGGAGGCTAATTACTCTACATCATTACTGCACTTTTTGTTATACATTGAAATGAATTAATAACCATGGATTTACATGTATTCCCCATCCCAGTACCCCCCCTCCCACCTCCCTCTCCACCCGATCCTTCTGGGTCTTCCCAGTGCACCAGGCCCGAACAATTGTCTCATGTACCCGTTGTTTATAAGTTTCTTAATTATCTTGTTATTTTTCTTTGTAAGGTGCCATTGCTTTGTTTAAATAGGCTCATAAAATTTTCTCAATTATTTTAATAACTGTTTTGTTTGTAAAAGGAGCAGTGGCCCGTAGGAAAAATGTGAATGTATATCTGAGTTTGCCATTGCAATAAATAAGTCCCTTCCTATTTGATTTAGGGGTGCATCTATCACATAAGGTCTTAGTGTTGCAGCGTTGGCATTTTGGTCTTATCTCATATGTGTAGATTTGAATATTTTGATAAATTTCTTATACTTATCGGCTTGAGAAATTCGTGCAATTTGGCAAGAGACCTTTTGTATAGGTCAGGATAGTGGGCCAAAATGTTTGGAAGTAATAATGTTAGACCCAGTGCTGAGGGGTCCAGAAAATCTTTTTACCATTAAATTTTGATATTTATATTGGTCGTCGGACATATTTAAAAATATAACAATGATGTCCCTACAAATTGTTTTTGATCTGTATTACCAATATGACTCTCGGTGCAATAGTAGAGAAGTTAATAGAAGTGTAAGGGGCAAAAGAAGTAATTGAGCAATTGTGTCCACCCTATTTAAAATTGCCATAGAATCTGAGCTGACATCATAATTTGAATTTTCTCCTTTATAAAATTGAATCAATTATACCACGCTGAACACTAATTCCTTTAAAAGCCACATTAGATCAGTCCCTGGAAAACCCTGAAGGTTGTGGGGGGGCTGTGGTCCTAAAAAACATCCAGTAGGTACTGTAGAAGGGACTGCTTAAGGGGTAAAGGAAAAAATCATTTAGGACTGATATATTAATGACAGCACTGCTGGACGTTGTGAGGGTTTGAGGGAAAGAGTTAAAATTTGCCCTCTTTTTGTTGTATGGAACCTGGGACGTGCCCTCCTGGGAGTTTCTTGGAATAGGTTTTCCATCAATAAGAAATTTAAATTTACTGTCTTTGGCCCAGTGCATTCCTCTGTGGCAGAAGCAGAGAAAGCGCAAAATTTTGGAGGTTTTTTTTATTAGCCTTCTTATGGCAGTCCTCTTTTAAACGGTTTTTATCTCCACATGTAAAGCATCCTTCATTCTCTTTTAAAAGGTTGTAGCATGTTTCAGCTAGAAATTTGCATCGTTTTTTACGTCTTTGATCCTAGATTGTGACAAGCCTTTACATAATCAATAATAATCCTTAGTCTGACAAATTGCAGCTATAACTCATTGAAATTTCTGATATGCATTCTCATAAGCAAGTTAATTTCTCTAGCTTTTTTTTTTTTTTTTTCTTTGTTTCGTCTCCGATTACATTATGGGAAATAGCCAGCTTCTAGTTTAGCTTTAAAATTAAATGTAACTTTTCATTAGGGTCCAACAAAAGAGACTTTTGGGAGTTGCGACTCTTTGCAGAGTTGAGAAGCATTTGGAGCAGCCACGGGCAGGGCTAGCAAGAAAACTTTAAGATATTTTGTATTGTTTTCCATTGAGCCTTCTGTAAAGTTAATCATTTAATTTATATGTATATAATAAGTGTTTTTGTCTGTTGTTTGAATATTGGAAGGGTTAGAATATACCTTGACAATGGCAGAATTACAGTTTAATAAGAGCTCCTAGGGGCTAAGATATCCATTAAAAGGGTTTATCCTCCTTTGCTGCTCATTTTAACATTTATCTTTGACGACGGATCAAATTTTTAAGTCAAAACTGCATTTATCAGGAAACTAAGGATTATGTTCAATACTGTTTGTAGGGCAAGGCTCTATTCATTGGCATGAAACCAGAAGTCCCTGAAATGTAAAGAAGTGGTGAAGTAAGATAGAGAAAAATTAATGGGCAGGCCAGCCTTTTAACCCATTCTTAGTATTACAGACCTCAATATGTCCATGAGTCACTCCACCTGATCATAACTCCGTATAAAAGTGTTCTTTGTTCTTTGGCCGCATTCGCTGGGGTCCTTTTATGGACTGGATTCTTGTGTTACGGAGATTATGGCGATCAGAAAGCAAAGAGAGAAGAGGCTAATATCCTCTACGGTTTACACAGAGAACAATATTGTTTCTTGACACATTGGCTTGCATCACTCACCAGGTACCAGGCGCCCTCTGAAGGGGGGGGTCGTAGAAGACCGGGATAGAAAACGTGAGCACGACGGGTCTCCATGCTCCAGAGAGTCAGCTAGAAAAAGATAGAGAGAGAGAGAAAAATGAAACAGAGAGAGAAAAAAAAGACCAGGGTACCTAGCTCTAATGGAGCAAAGTGCTTTAATGATTTTTCTATGGAGTATATACAGGCTGCAGTACAAGAAACTTTCTTTCGGGAATGAGAGGAGTTCAGCAAAACCAAACAAACGGCAAACGGTTACCAAGGGAACAAGGGAGTAACATTTAGTCACACACGGTCAGCAGACAATCCCATATCTCAGAAAGGGGAAGGGGACACATAGCAGTTTTGTGCTTACAATTTGTTGCTCTCCTGAACTTGGTGTTCAGTTCTGGTATTTGGACGGTGTTCTCCGGGATTCTCTCGTTTTTTGTTTACAAGGAAGTCAAGTCCACTTCTCCATGTTTGATGGGGGAATTCGGGATGGCTCTGGAGCACTTGCAGGGGAATCTGGACTCTAATCTCGAGTTGATTTGCAGAACACGAAGCCCTTTCGTGTTTGCCTGCGGTGACATCAGTGACCCTCTAGAAAAGGGAAAAAGTGTTTTTTGGGGGGCTCCCCCCGGAAATTCTATCCCGGGCTCCCAAAACTCCCCTTTTATGTTGAAAAGGGGAAAAACGGAAAAAAGCTCTGCAAGCAAATGCCCGGGGAAATTTTCCCATCTGCAAAAGGGGAAAGGGGAAGGGCCCGGGTTTTTTCCCCCGAGTTGGGGGCGGGAACAGGGGGTGTATTTCCCCGAGGTTTGGACGTTTGGGTTTGGCCCCCAAAAGTCCCTTTTTTAAAATTTCCCCGATGTCGGAATCATGTCTCGTTTCCTAGGAACAAAAGGGATTCCCCTTGCGATTTGGCAGGGCAATAGGGACCTCTCTTATTTGGTTTTGGGGACCCGGGTTCCTTTTCCGGTGCCCAATATTGGGTTCCAAAACAGTTTTAATGGGTTTCGGGTATCGTCTTTTTGGGAAAGGATTGCCCAAAATTCCTTTCGTTTTTTCAAAGGATGTGAGCCTCCTTCGGATGAGGGGGGAACACTTCTTTCTCTAAAGCCCCACGGGAAATTTCATACCCCCTTCCCCTTTTTTAAAAAAAGACGACCTGCATTCTAATCACTGCGGGGAAAATCCTCCTTATTTCGAGTTAGGGCTCAGGGTGTCCATTCCCTTTGGGGGCGCCACTCGACTCTCTTACATTCATAGTGAGAAACTCCTCGTTTGAGGTGCAGAAAATTGGCTTTCAGTGGTCGACCCTGGGGTATCCACTCTCGTTTAGATTTGTGGACAGGGAGATTCTCAGTTGCTGGCTAAACGGGATTCCACTAGATTTGGGAGGTGTTCCCGGGTTATCCCCAAAAGTTGATAAGGAAATACAAGCCATTGTGTTTGATGTTGTGGCAGAAGGTTTGGATCAAGCGGGGGATTCAGGCCTCTCCGAAGATTGGGGGACCGGAATGCTTTCATGTTGCTGGGTCCCTTATACTTGGTTCCTTTTTTTGGGGTTTTCTCTGGCATTCCACAAGGAAGTAAGGCTCCTTTTTTTTTGCAAAAAACACGAAATTACTCTAGAACAATGAAGGGGTAGAGCCTCTTCTCACGCGTGGAGAAGTCTCTGATTTTTTCCGGTTGCAGCAGAACCTTGGGAAATTCTTGATTAAGAGGGGGGGTGGCCTTCAAATCGGGGGGTTTGTTCATCGACGTCAGGACCCTTTGCTTTTTGAAAAGGGACACTCGATTTCCTCGCGTTGGGGCGGGCATTAGGACGCCTCTAAAAGGGAGGCGTGAGACCCGGGTTCCCTTTTCCAATTCCCACAGGGATTTTGGAATTTGTAATTTTCAAGCACCGGGCATCGCCTCCTTTGAAACATTGAACTCATTGAACTCGGGGTTCCTTGCCATTGTAAAGGGGGATGTGAGGCACCCCGGCCAAATGGGGGCGGCGAAGTGGGGCTTTCTCTAAGTCTCCACGGGGGATTCAAACTCCTTTCATGTTGTGAATAAAGACGAACCTGCTTTCAAGTCACTGCGGGGAAACCCCGGCCTTATTTGATCGGGGCACCTCGGGCCGTTCTTCTTGAGGCAGCAAACTTAGATTGCCCCTCAATCCCACTGCTGAGGTCCTCTTAAGGTCTTGGGGAATGTCTTCATTCCCTTGGACGGCCCCAGGGTTCCCCCTTCATTTGAGGGGTTTTGGGGTAACTTAGTTTTTTCCCCTCCTTTTGCGGGGCTGAATTTGGGTGTTCTTTTAGTTTTTAGTTTTTGGGTTTCGGAGAATCTATGGAATTTCCCAAAAAAAAAGGGTAATCCTTGTTTGTTTGATGGGGAATGGGGAGGGTCAGGACAAGCGAAAATCGGGGGGCCTATCTGAGATGGTTTTGGGTACAGGGATCTTTTTGTGCTGCGCAGGACGACAGGGCCCCTATGACTTGGACAGTGTTCTTGGGGATCCCCGAATTTCCATCCGGGAAGTCCAGACCCTTTCATTTTTAAAAGGGGAACTCGGAATTCCTGCATGCCCTGCGGGGAATTAGGCCTCAGGGTACGAGGAGGAATCCCGTGGTTTTTCTCGAGTTGCGGCGGGAACAGGGGTTTGTTTTCTCGAGTTCAAGTTAGGCCCTTCAAAATTCGGTTTTTTTATCCTGATGTCAGGAGTCATGTCTCTTTCCAGGAACACTCGGGATTTCCTTGCATTTGGCGGGGCAATAGGGCCCCCTTTTTTTGGTTTTGGGGGCCCCCAGTTCCTTTTCCCAGGGGGCCACAGTGATTTGGATTTTTATCAGTTTTTCGGGGATCGGCTCTTTTCCTTTAAAAGCTTTGAATTCCAGTTCCTTGTTTTTTAAAGGATGTGAGGCCCCATCGGTGAGGGGGGAATATGCTTTCCTAAAGTCCCCACAGGGGATTCAAACTCCCTTCCCTTTGAAAATTAAAGACGATCCTGTTTTCAAATGATGCAGGAAAAACCCCCCTTATTTCGAGTCGGGGCATCTCGGTGTCATTCAATTTGGGGGCAGCAAACTCAGGATCCCCTTTTACATTCCAAAAGCTAGAAACTCCCGTCTTGGGTGCGGTAGAATTTGGCATTCATGGAGCAACCCAGGGAGTCATCTTACTCCGAGGTGATTTCGGGGTCATGATTTGCCGATTGTGTGCTAAACTTGGTGTTCCTTGGATTTGGGGGAGGGTTTTTTCCCGGTTATCTCCAAGAGTTTAAGAAAGACAAGCCACTTGTGTTGAGTTGTCGCAGAATATTTGGGAAATTTAATCGGGGGATTAGGCCTCATCTCGAAAAAATTGGGGTTCAGGGAAACATTCATGTTGCTTTTGTGACTTCTGGGTCCCTCTATACTTGGTCCCCGTTTTGGGGATTTCGGGCTTTTTCCATCAAGGAAGTAAAGGGCCCCTTTTTCTTATGAAAACACGAAATTACTGTCCAATCGATAAGGGGAATCGAACCTTCTCACGTGTGGAAAATTTCAGGGTTTTTTTTCTCAAGTTGTAGCGGGAACGTTGGGAATATTTCGAGAAAGGTGGGGAGGCCCTTAAAATCGTGTTTGTTCAGCGACGTCAGGTTTCTTGTCTAGTTGCTTGGAGTACCGAATCTCTTCGCGCTTGGAAGGTATTGGGGCCCCCTCTCGAGGTGGGGTTTAAAACCCAGTTCCCCCTTCCATTTGAACGGGATATTGGAATTTCCCTTTTAAAACTTCAAGAAACTCAGGCCCCCTCCTTTTTGAAACAGAATTCTTAACCCGGGGGTTCCTTGCGCATGTCAAAGGGATGTGAGGCATTCAGTCGAGATGGGGGGCAAAACTAGGGCTTTCTCTAGGTTCCCAGGGTATTCAGTATCCCTTCATTGTAAATTGAAAGACGAACCTGCATTCAATCATTGCAGGGAAACCCGGCCTTATTTCACAGGGCCCCTGGGTGTCCTTTTCTGTTGGGGGCAGCACACTCAGGATCTCTTTACATTCCTATAGCGAAAAAACTCCTCGTCTTGGGTTCGTGAATTTTGGCTTTCATGTGAGTCGAGCCATGGATTCATCTCTTTTCCGATTAATTTTGTGTACACGGAGCTTTTCGCGAGTTGCTGTGCTAAACGGGTATCCACAAGGTGGGAGGGGGTTTCCCGGGTTACTCCGAGCTGATAAGGGAAAATAAAACCACTTGGTTTGATGTTAGGGGCAGAATGGTTGGACTAATGCGGGGATTCGGGCCTATCTCAAATTGAATGAGGTACACGAATCTTTCATTTTTCTGGGTCCCTCAAATAACTTGTTTTCCCTTTTTTTAGGGATTCCGCATTCCATCAAGGAAGTAAAGGTCCTTTTTTTTTGACGAAAAACAGAAAAACTCTAAAAACGATGAAGGGGTATGGGGCCCTTCTCACGCGGGAAAGTCTCATGATTTTTTCTGAGTTGGCGGGAACCTTGGAATATCTTGATTAAGAGGGGGTGGCCTTAAAACGGGGGTTTTTGTTCATCGACGTCAGGACTTTTGTTATTTGCTGGGGACATTTCGATTTTCCCCGACGCTTGGCAGGGCATAGGACGCCCTAGGAGGCGTGAGACCCGGTTCCCTTTCCAATTGCCAAGGGAAAATTGGAAATTCCTGTCAATCTTCAAGCAATCAGCTTCGCCCCCTTTTTTGAAACATTGAACCCTTGAATCGGGTTGTGCGCATTGCAAAGGGATGTGAGGCATCCCGGCCAGATGAGGGCCAACTAGGGCTTTCACTGGGGTCTCCACAGGGGTTGAAACCCCCCTTTTCAGTTGGAATGAAAGACGAACCCATTCAACACTGCAGGAAATCCGGCGTTATTTGGGTCAGGGCACCTCGGTGCCGTCTTGGGGGCGCAAACTTGATTCCCCCTCAAAACCTATGCTGGGGGAAATCCTCTCTAAGGTGCTTGTGAAAGTTTCATTCCCTTGAACGGTTCCAAAGGGATTCCCTTCATCTTGAGAAGTTTTTGGAGTACAATTAGCTTTTCCCCCATTTGCGGGCTGAACTAGGTGTTCTTCTAGACTTTGTTTTGATTTGGGGGAATTCTGGAGTTCCCAAAAGGGAATTAATCCCTTGTCGGTTTGAGGGTAATGGGGGTTGGTTTGGAGACTTTTGCAGCGCAAGGGGCCCCTCATTTTGGGGAATATTTGGGTACACCGCATTTTGTGTTGCGCGTTAGCAGGCCCCAATACACTTGTGCAGTATTTTTGGGGACTCCCCCGAATTTCCTTTGGGGAATCCAGATCCTTTATTTTAAAAGGGGAACCAAATTGCTCTGATAAATTCAGGGGGAATGGGCACTTTGGGGAGCGAAGGGGAATTTCTCGTTGTTTTTCTCGATTGGGGCGGGAAACCGGGGGGTATATTCTCGAGTTAGGACGTGGGGATTTTAAAAACCTGTTTATTCCGTGATGTCAGGAGTTATTTTCGTTGCCGGGGGACACTGGGGGTTTCCCCGAGGGTTTGCGGCAAGGACCCCTATTTTTTTGAGAATTGGGACCGAAGTTTCTTTTCCCGGGTGTCACAGTGATTTTGGGATTTTTTCATTTTCAATTGATTCAGGATCGTCCCCTTTTGGAACATTGACCTCCAAGTTTTTTCGTATTTAAAAGGGCATTAGGCCTCCGTCGAATGAGGGGGGAAACTATTTGTTTTCCCTTAAGCTCCAGGGGAAATTCAGAGACCCTTCACCTTTGTAAATGAAGACGAATGCATTAAAAATAAAGCAGGTAAACCGGCCTATTTCAGTCAGTGGCCTTGGGTTTTCTATTCCAATTGGGAGACAAATCGGGATCCTTTTCATTCCTAAGCCAGAAACTCCTCGCTTGGGGTCTGTAAAAGTTGGATAGTGAGTGAACCCAGGAGTCATATCTACTCTCGAGGTGATTTGTGGAAAAAGGAGTTTTCCCCTGTTGTTTCTAATTTGGGTGTTCCTCTGGAGTTGGCCGGGTGTTCCCCGTTTTTGCAAGATGATTAAGGAAAAAAAAGCCCTTGTGTTTATGGGGAGGGCAGAATAGCCTGGATTTAATGCGGGGGATTCAGACCTCATCTCGAGAGATATGGGGTTACACGGAATACTTTCATTTGCTGTTGGACTTTGGGTCCTCTATACTTGTGCCCCTTTCTTAGGGTTTTCTCGGGGTTCCATAAAGGGAAAGTCAAGGCTCATTTTTCTTTAGGGAAAAAAACAAAAAATTTTACTCTCCAATCGGAATGGGGAATCGAGACTCTTCCACAGGTGGAGAAATTCGTTTTTTTAATTTAACTGGAACTTTGGGGAATATTCTCGATTAATGTGGGGGGCCCTTAAAAAATCCTTTTGTTAAACGATATCAGGCTCTTGTCTATTGATTGGGACCCTCTTTTTCCCCCACGACGCTTGGCGGGGTATTAGGGACTCCCTCGGGTGGGGTTGAACTCAGGTTCAGTTTCCAGTTGAAACAGCGATTTTGGAAAATTCCGTCAAATTTAAGAACCGGGCAGCCCCATTGTAACATAGAATTCATTGAACTCGGGTTCCTTTGCCATTGTCAAAGCGATGTGAGGGATCCAGCGAGATGGGGGGGGGACAGGGCTTTTCTAGTTCTCCACAGGATTCAAAATCCCTTTTTTTGGATGAAGACGAACCTGCATTTAAGTCACTGCGGGAAATCCGGCCCTTTTTTGAGTTAGGGCCCCCGATGTCCCTTCTTTAGGAGCAAACTTAGATTGCCCCCCACAACCTTCCGGGGGAATGCCCCATCTTAAGGGGCTTGGGAATGTCTCATTCCTCTTTAGATTTTGGGGCCCGGGATTTCCCCCCTCATCTTGAAGGGTTGGAACACTTAGTTTCTCCTTTTGGGGGGGGGGAACTTGGTTCCTTTTAGACTTTGGTTTTTGGTTTCGGGAACTCTGGAATATCCCAAAGGAAGTAAGTCCCTTTTTTGTTTTTATGGGAAAAATGGGATGGCTCTGGAGACAAAAGCAGTACAAACGGGCCCCATCTTGAATGGTTTTGGGCACACGGATTTTTTTTTGCTCTGCGGGCGACAGGGCCCAAGACTTGTGACATGTTTTTGCGGGCTCTTTGAAGTTCCATCCCGGAAAACCAGCCCTTTCATGTTTTAAAGGGAAACGGAATTTCTGCATGCACGCGGGGAATTAGGCCCCATCTGGCAGGGAGGGAAAAATCCCCCTGGTTTTTCTGTTCGGCGGGGAAAATGGGGGGGTTTTTCGAGTTGGGGCTGGATGGGCCCCTTTAAGATTTTGTTTAACCCTGAGCAGGAGTCAGTCTCGTTCCGGAACCCCTCGGGATTCTCCTTGGTTTGGGAGGGGCAATAGGGGCCCCTCATTATTTGATCTTGGGGCCCCCTTTTCCTTTTCCAGGTGCCCCCAGTGATATTTGGGATCCTATCAGTTTTTTAATGGGATTAGGGACGTCTCTTTGGAAGCATTGAACTCCAATTCCTTTCGAATTTTTAAAGGGATGTGAGGCCCCTTCGAGATGAGGGGGGAATATTTTTTCCTAAAGTCCCCCCAAGGAATTCAACATCCCTTAACTTTTGAAATGAAAGACATCGGCATTTAATCACTGCAGGAAATCCTCCTTATTTTTGGTCAGCGCATCAGTGTCCCTTCCTTTGGGGGAGCCCCCAAGGGTCTTCTTAATTCCTAAGCTGAGAAATCCTCCTCTTGGGTGCTTTAAAAATTGGCATTCTTGAGCGAGCCCCTGGATCATCTCCCTTTTTAGATTTGTGGTAAGAGCATTCGCAGTTCGTGCAAAGTGGGGTTCCCTAGAGTTGGAAAGGTTTCCCGGGTTTGCTCCCGGGTTGATTAAGGAAATACAAACATTTGGTTTGATGTTGATGGCAGAATGGGTCTGGATCTAAAGCAGGGGGTTCAGGCCACCGAGTGATTTTGAGGGTAAAGGAATGCTTTTATTTTCTGGGTCCCTTTACTTGTGTCCTTTTTTTTAGGATTCTCTGGCATTCCCTCAAAGGGAAATAAAAGCTCCTTTTTTTTTTGACGAAAAAACGAAATTACCCCAAAACGATGAATGGGAAACGAGCCCCTTTTCCTGCGGGGGGGAAGTCTCATATTTTTCTCGAGTTGCAGCGGGAACCCTTGGGGAAAATTCTTGAGTTAAAATGGGGGGGCCTTCAAAACCGGGTTTTTTTCTCGACTCAAATCTTGTCTAGTTGCGGGCACTTTGATATTTCCCGCGCTTGGGGAGGGGATTAGGAGCCTTAGATGTGAGGTTTTAGCCCCTTCCCTTTTTAATTGCCAAGGGATATTTGGGAAATTTCCCGGCAATCTTCAAGCAGACTCAGGCCCTCGCCCTTCCTTTTGAAACATTGAATCATTGAACTCGGGGTTCCTTTCCTTGTCAAGGGGGTGGGCATCCCGGGCCCGATGAGGCGGGGAACTGGGGGGGTTTCTCTAGGGCTCCACAGGGGGTTCAAACATCCTTTCGTGGGAGATGAAAGCAAACCCGCATTCAATCATGCAGGGAAATCCGGGCCTTTTTTCGATCAGGGCACCCTCGGTTCTTTTTTCTTAGGCACAAAAATTAGATGCCCCTCACAAACAGCTGAAATTTCCTCATCTTTAAAGGGACTTTTGGAATGTCTTCATTCCTCTTGAGACGGTTCCAAGGGTTCCGCTCTTACTTTGGAAAATTTGGATACAATTTTGCCTTTTTCCATTTGGGGGCTGAAAAAAGTGTTCTTCTAGCTTTAACTTGTTGATTTCGGGGAACCTGGAGTTGCCTAAAGGGGATTGTTCCCTTGTGTGCTTTATGGGGAATGCGGAATTGGCCCCGGAGACAATGCAGCCAATGGGCCCATCTTGAAATGATTTCGGGGGCCGAACTTTTTTTGTTGCTTCGGTGATGTCTGGGGGCCCAAAACACTTGTGACAGTATTCTTGGGGGCTCTCCGAAGTTCCATCCCCGGGTTCCAGACCCTTTCTGTTTGAAAGGGGAACACGGGAAATTTTCTGATGCACTGCAGGGGGAAACAGGCCCCAATTGGGAGCGAAGGGAATCTGGGTTTTTCTGAGTTGCGGCGGGAACCTGGGGTATATTTTCGAGTTAGGGCGTGGATGGATCTTCAAAAACCCTGTTTTTTTCCTGAGTCAAAGTCATTTCGTTGCCCGGAACATCGGGGTCTCCTTTAGGGTTTTCAGGGCAAAGGACCCCTCTTTTTTTTAAAAATTTTGGGCCCAGGTTCCCTTTTTCCCGGGGCCACATGATATTGGGTTTTTTTTTCATTTGCAATGGGGTGCGGCATCGTCTCCTTTGGAAGCATTTAACTCCAATTTCCTTTTTTATTTTCAAAAAGGGGTGAGGCCTTCAGGGCGAGATGAGGCGGGAACTACTGTTTTTTCTAAAGTCGCCACAGGGGGTTCAACATCCCTTCACCTTTGAAATTTAAAGACCATCCTCATTCAAAATTTACTCAGGGAAAACCGGCCTTATTTTGAAACACGGCTTCTCGGGGTCCTTCCACTTGGACAGCACACCGGACTTCTTACTACCAACTAAGAACCTCCTCGTCTTGAGGGGGTTGTAGAAAGGGATTAGGAAAAAAAAAAATGGATCATTCAAAACCCAGGGGTATTTTGGGAATGGAGCATTGCTCGAGTTCTGTGCTAAACTTGGGGTTCCTCTGGAGTTGGGGCGGTGTTCCCGTTTTCTCCAGAGAGATTAAGGAAAACAAGCCCCTTTGTTTGATGTTTCGCAAAAATACCTGGATCTAATGCAGGGGATTAGGCCCTCCGAGATAATGAGGGTTCACGGAATACTTTCTGGTTCGTTTTTTACTTCTGGGGCCCCTATACTTGTCCCCGTTCTTAGGGGTTTTTCAGGCGTTTCCCCCAAGGAAGTCAAGGGCCCTTTTTTTCTTTAAGAAAAAAAATTACGTCCAATCGAAGAATGGGAACGAGACTCTTCTACATGGGAGAAATTTCATGGTTTTTTTCCAAGTTTTAGCTGGAACGTTGGGAATATTTCGAGTTAAGTGGGATGGCCTTCAAAAAAATCGGTTTGTTCAGCGACGTCAGGGAACCCTTTTCTATTGCTTAGGAGCCTCGTATTTTTCCCGACGCTTGTAAGGGAATTTGGACGCCTCTCGAGGGTAATTGAGACCCAGGTTCCCTTTCCTTGAAAAGGGGTATTGGGAAACCGCAAAATTCAAAACAACTCGGGATCGCCTCCTATTGAAAAAAATTGAATTCATTGAACTCGGGGGTTTCTTGCGCATTGTCAAAGGGGGTGAGGCATTTGTCGAGAAAAGGGGGCGAACTGGCCTTCTCTAGGTTCTCCACAGGGGTATTCATATCCTTTCATTTTTAGATGAAAGGCAAACTCATCAAGTCATTTCAGGGAAAAACCCGGGCCCTTTTTTCGAGTCAGGGGACCTGGGGTCCCTTTCGTTTTTTGGGGAGCACACTCAGGTTTCCTTTCATTCCGTAACTGAGAAACTCCTCGTTTGTGGTGCTGTAGAAAATTGGGATTTAGTGAGGCGAGCCCTGGAGTATCTTACTCTCGATTAGTTTGTGTACACGGGCTTCGCGAGTTGCTGGCTAAAGTGGATTCCCTAAGTTGGGCGGTTCCCGGGTTTTTCTCCGGATTGATTAAAGAAATCAAGCCCCCTTGTGTTTGGTTTAGGAAAGGCCTTGATCTAAGCAGGGGGTTCAGCCTCACTCAGAGATTGAGGGTACCGGAAAGCTTTTATGTTTTGGGTCCCTCATACTGTGTCCCCTTTTTTTAGGGGGTTCTCTGGCTTCCATAGGAAGTCAAGCTCCCTTTCTTTTTTACGAAAACATGAAATTACTCTAAAAAAGATGAATGGGTATCGAGCCTTTTCATGCGGGAAAATTTTCATATTTTTCTCGAGTTGCAGCGGAAACCCTTGGGAAAATTTTTTTGAGTTAAGATGGGGAGGGCCTTAAAATTTGGGTTTGTTATCACGTCAGGATCTTGTCTAGTTCTAGGGGAAACTTCGGTATTCCCTCGACGCTTGGCAGGGCATTGACGCCCCAGATGTGAGGGTGAGCCCCGCTTCCCCTTTTCCCAAATTGCCACAGGGATATTATTCCTTAGTCCCTTTAAGCAATAGGCATCGCCTCCTTTGAAAAAATTGAACTCATTGAAACTGGGTTCCTTGCCATTGTCAAAGGGGTGTAGGCATCCCGGCCAGTGAGGGGGCGAATAGGGCTTTCTCTAGGGTCTCCACGGGATTTTAAACTTTCCCTTTATGTTGTGAGTGAAGACGAAACCCGCATTCAAGTCACGCAGGGAAATCCGGCCTTTTTTCGAGTGGGGTACTCGGTTCCGTTCTTTTTAGGCAGCAAACTTAGATTGCCCCCCCACATATACTGCTGAAAGTCCTTTCTTAAGGGGCTTTTTGGAATTCTTGCCCTCTTGAGACGGGTTCCAAAGGGTTGCTATCACTTGAGAAGATTTGGGGTACAATTACTTTTTCCATTTTGGGGGAACTAGGTGTTTTTCTACACTTTAGTTGTTGATTTCGGGAAAAACTGGGGTTTTCCTAAAAGGAAGTTAAGTCCTTGTCTTGTTTTTATGGGGAATGTGGAGGCTCGGGGACAATGCAGTGCAAACGGGCCTCATTTGAGATGATTTCGGGTCACGGGTCTCTTTTTTGTTCTGCGGGGGACCAGGGCCCCAATACCTTTTGACAGTATTTTGGGGCTCCCAAAGTTTCCCTCATAAGTACAACTCCTTCAGTTTAAAGGGGAAAACCCGAATTTTTTGCATGCACTGCAGGGGAATAGGCCACTTGGCAGCGAAGGGAAGTCTCGTGGTTTTTTCTCGAGTTGCGGTGGGAACCTGGGGGTTTCTTGAGTTAGGACGTGGATGGACTTCAAAAAATCGTGTTTTCCGGGTGTCAGGATCATGTTTGTTGCCAGGGCACATCGGGATTCCCTTGGGGTTTCAGGGGAATAGGGGCCCCCTTTATTTTGAATTGGGGGCCGGTTCCTTTTTCCGGTGCCACATGAACTGGGTTTTTTCATTTTCAAAGGGGTTCAGGCATCGTTCCTTTGGAAGCATTTAAAATCCAATTCCTTTTTTATTTTCAAAGGCATTGAGGCCTCCAGTCGAGATGAGGCGGGGGAATAGCTTTCTTAAAATCCCACAGGGGGTTCAGACATCCCTTCACCTTTGTAAAAAAAGACGATCCGCATTCAAAACACTCAGGTAAAACCGGTTTTCGGTCAGGGGACCGGTGCTATTCCCAATTGGGGGACAAACTCAGGTTTCCCCTTTCATTTCCCATACTCAGAAACTTCATCTTGGGTGCTGTAAAAGTTGGGATTATGTGAGTCAACCCATGGAGTCATCTCAAATCTCGAGGTAATTTCTGGTAATGGATTTGCTCGAGTTGTGGCTAAACTTGGGGTTCCTCCTGGGTGGGCGGTGTTCCGGTTACTCCAGAGATAATTAAGGGAAAAACAAGCCCCTTGTTTTGATTTGTCGGCAGAATAGCTCTGGATCTAAGCAGGGGTTCAGGCCTCACCAAATATGGGTTTTACGGAAAAAATCATGTTTCGTTGTGACTTCGGGTCCCTCTTCTTGTTCCCTGTCTTAGGGATTCTAGGCGTTCCATCAAGGAATCAAGGCTCTTTCTCTTTATGAGAAACCGAAATTCTGTCCAATCGAGAATGGAATCGGACTCTTCTCTCTGTGGAGAAATTTCATGGTTTTTTTCAAGTTGTAGCTGGAAACGTTGGGAAATTTTTCCCAGTAAAAGGGGGGATGGCCCCCCAAAACTCGTTTTTGTTTAGCGACGTCAGGACTCTTGCTAGTTGCTTTGGGGTCCTCGATATTTTCCCGACGTTTTGGGAAGGTATTGGACGCCCTCCGAGGGAGATTGAACCCCGGTTCCCTTTTCCCGTTAAACAGGGATTTGGAATTCCGTCAAATTCAAGAGACCAGGGATCGCCTCCCATTGAAACATTGAATTTATTTAACTCGGGGGTTTCCCTTTCGCATTGTCAAAGGGGTGGAGGATCCCGTCGAGATGGGCGGGAACTAGGGCTTTCTGTAGTTTTGCACGGTATTTAAAATTCCCTTTATCTTGTGAGATGGAAGAGAAACCGTTCAATCCTGCAGGGAAATCCGGGCCCTTTTTTGAGTCGGGCCCCGGGGTCTTCTTCTTGAGGCACAAAATTAATTTTCCCCCCACATACCTCTGCTGAGAGATGCCTCATCTTTGGTGCTTGTGGAAAGTTTTTCTTACTTTGAACGGTGTCAGGGATTCCCATCTATCTTTGGGGGATTTGGTTACACTTAGCTTTTCTCCATTTGCGGGGCTGAACTTGGTCTTCTCTAGACTTTGGTTGTTGGTTTCGGGGAATCTCTGAATTTTCCCCCAAAGGGAAGGGAAGTCCATTGTCGTGTTTGATGGGGGAAGTGGGTGGTTCTGGGGACAAAGATACAAGGCCCCATCTTTAATGGGTTTTTGGGGACACGGTCTGTTTGTGCTGCTGCGGGACGACAGGGCCCCTATAACTTGGAAAGTGTTCTTTGGGGACCCCCCGAAATTCCATCCAGAAGTCCAGACCCCCTTCTTTTTGAAAGGGGAAAAAACAATTGCTCTGCATGCACGCAGGGGGAATTAGGCCCATCTGGCAGCGAGGGGGAAGCCCGTGGTTTTTTTCGAGTTACGGCGGGAACTGGGTTACTCGAGTTGGGCTGGGGTGGCCCTTCAAAATTCGTGTTTAAACCCTGGTCAGAGTCTGTTTTTTTGCCCGGGAAAACTCGGATTCTCCTTTCGATTTGGCGGTCAATGGGACCCCCCCATTATTGAGTCTTGGGGCCCCAGTTTCCTTTTCCCGGGGCCACAGGAATTGGGATTTTTTTTCAGTTTTCAAAAGGGTTCACATCGCTCTTTGGAAGCATTGAACCCAATTCCTTTCGAAATTTTTTAAAGGGTGTGAGGGGCCCCCTGTCGAGATGAGGCGGGAAAAATTCTTTCTCTAAAGTCCCCCCAGGGTTCATACATCCCTTCACCTTTTTAAATGAAAAACGATCCGCATTCAACCTGCAGGGGGAAACCTGCCCATTTTGAGTCAGGGCATCAGGTGTCCATTCCCTTGGGGGAGCAACTCAGGATCTCCTTTAAATTCCATAGCTGAAAATCTCGTTTGTGGCTGAAAAATTGGATTTAGTGAGTCACCATGGAGTCATCTCTACTCTGATTTGATTTTTGGGGCAAAGGAGCTTTTCCCAGTGCTGTGCAACGTGGGAACCACTAAGTTGGGGCGGGGTTCCCGGGTTTTCCGGGGTTGATTTTAAGGGAAAAACAAACCCCTTGGTTTGATGTTAAAGGCCCAATGGCTCTGGGTCTAATTAGGGGATTCAGGCCCCCCTCGAGTGATAGAGGGTACACGGAAAGCTTTTAGGTTGCTGGGTCCCTCTAATTGGTCCCTTTTCTTTGGGGTTCCTGGCATTTCCCTCAAGGAAGTCAAGGGCCCCTTTTTTTTTGACGAAAAACACAAATTTTCCTAAAATCATGAATGGGTACGGCCCTTCCCGCGTGGGGTTAATTTTT
>JAJLRB010000133.1:0-31165 GCA_020976825.1 Odocoileus hemionus
ATAAAACCTGGTGTGATGCTTATAGTGAAAAGGGGCCCATGCCATATATTTTGATAAATACATACATTTTTTTTATATCACTGATACAGGGGGTTGATCACACAAATACAGATAGGGAGGGTGATGTCAGGTATACGGGTTTGTTCGTCCAACCCCGTGTTTTTTGATGTCAAAATAATTAAATATGGATCACAACCCAGGGGGGTGGGGACGTTTACAATAAAGTAGCTGTGATGTCAGAGGTATGGGGGGATGAGATTCATAAACCGGGGAAAGATGTCACATATGGGAATTGTTCACCATGCAGTGGCTGAGATGTCGAAAACGGGATTGATGTCAAAAGTGGAATGGTTGTCATGTAACTTGATTTTGTCATATGTATCCCAAAGTTATGTTTTCCCATACTTGTATGTCATCGATAAGAGTGTGTACACACAGATAAGGGGCGTGATTAAAATATAGTGGGGTTGATGTCAGTGGGAACGGCGGGGTGTCAGAAAGCATATGAGTGATATAAATTATATTGGATATGATTTCACAATTTTATCTGGGTTGATGCATTCTTTTTAGTTGCGATGTCATAAAGGTTTTTGTGATGCATCCCACTAATAAATGTCCACATAGATCTGGTGATGTCATACAGAGAGTGGATGTACATTGATACACGGGTCTGAGACACAGAACCGTGGGGGGTTTGGTCAGATATAGGGGGTGAGATGGCGAAAACTTTTGTGTGCCCTTTTTGGGGTTGGGGTCATGTATAGTGTGTGTTGTCATAATGCACGGGAAATGAATTAGTAATGTGTGAGTTTTTATAAAGAAGGGATGTGACCATACATATGCATAATTGTCATACATAAAGTGGGTGTGATGTCAACAAACAGCGGTCAAGTCACAAAGGTGGATTAAAAGACAATAACTGGAGTGATGTCAGAGGTATGCAGTGTTTCATAAAAATCTGTATGTCAAAAAATGGAATGCGATGCCCATAATTGAATGACGGAATACAGTATGGTGTGGGGTCATACATAAAAAGTTGTGATATCATCGAAAGATTTTGGGGATGAACACAGATACAGAGGCTGTGATGTTAAAAATATATAAATTTTAAAATTTCACACAAGGGTAATGATTCTCTTACATACCATGAGATCCATAAACACAGTTGGGGATATTCTCAAACAGGGGTTGATGACCCAGAACAGGGGGATACAATGTCAAAAAGTGGTTGATCCTAAAAACGTGTTTGATGTCATAAACTGGGGATGAGATGTCTTGTATGGGCAAAATTTCCCAACATAGGGCAGTTTATGTCATGCAAAAGGGGGCGGATATCTTGGAGGGGTTGTGAGGGCAAAAAAACAGGGGGCAATTCTGGTCAGTGGGGGTGTCATGCCTGACGTGGTTTGGCAACAAAATTCTGGGGTTTTGGGGGGTTAGATGGAAACATGATCTGAATGCAAATGAGCTTTAAATAGCGAGTGTGGTATCAACAACACACAGTGTTGTGATGTCATACATGTGGATATATGCACAAATAGGGGATAGGATGTCACACTAACGGCTGTGAAGATACAAGGGTGGCTGGATATCATTGGTATGTGGGGTGAGAACACAGATCAGGGGACAAATCAATATAGGATGGGATGTCAGGTATTGAATTGATTCATAAAAAAAGTGTGTGAGTCAAAAGAGGGATGTGTTCAAGCAGTATAACTATGGAAAAATAATTGGCTGTGATGTCATACAAACCGGGTTAGAAAAATTATTCATTGCTTGTGTTGACACAGAACATGTTTGATGACAGCCCAAGTGGCGGGAAATTACACAAGGCGTGTTGAATAATCTGCTGGAAGCCAATAAAGGGGATATGCATAAACAAGAGGGGTTTGATTCTAGATGGGGTCTTTGTGTGATTCACTATAAGTGAAAGGAATCATACACAGTAATACTGGAAATATCGTATATAGTGCTGTACATCAGAATAAGTGCAAGTGATGTCAAAAAAAATAAGGTTTGTTGTCATAAAGTGTGGATAGATGTCATGTGTAGGCAATTGGCATACATAGAACCGGAACTCTTAGAAGTTGGGGTATTCGTAAACAAAAGGGGTTTTTGATACAATCAGTGAATGTAAATTGCAGTTATAAGGGGTTTCTAACAGATATAGAGCTTGTGTACATACACACCGTGTGGGTGAGACATAACAGGGATGATGTCAAAACAAGGGGGTGCCATGACGACAAACAATGATATATGAAAACCGAGTGGTTTTGATGTATATAAAGTGCCTCTAGTGTCACAAGCAGTGGTATGATTTCACACACATGGGAGTAATTAATCATTAAAGTATGTGATTACACCGATAATAGGTTGGATGTGGGATACGGGGTTGGGTTGCCTTCATACCCTTGAAACCATAAAAACGTTAGAGTCAAAAAAAAGTAGGGTCTCTCATGATACATTGGCTGTGATGTCAAAAGTATAAAATATGTATTTTGAAAACATTGAATAGATGTTAGAATAAGGGAGGGATGTCTTCAATACGCCCGTGATTTCAAAAGGTGTGTGTGACTCCATAGAATTCTATGATGTAATACATAAATGGGGTTTGATACCCCAATTTTGCGGTGTGGTAAATGAATACTTGTAATAATGAAAAACAGCACAGTGGATGCATTAGATTACGTGTGTGAGGGCATGAAACAGGGGGTGTGATGTCATAGGGGGTGAGGTCAACAAGAAAAGGATGTCATATGTATTCAGTTGTGCATACTATTGTGGGTGACATCAAACAGAAAAGGGGTTTTAATCACGATAAACCGGGTGTGAGACTACTTACGGGGAGGTGCGCAAATAGAATGGGTGTTTAGCCGGGGTAGTTTGATGGATGAACAGAGTGCGGATGTCAAAAAAGCCTGTTGTGAGCCCGTTTATCAAAGGTCCCTCCATAAGTTTGAAAAATTTCATACATTTTTGTTATATCACTTTTACAGGGGGTGTGATCCACAAATACAGAAACGGAGGGTGTGATTCCCGGGTAACTTTTGTACGCTCAACCCCGTGTGTTTGATGTCAAATATATAATAGGAAACAAAAACCCCATGGGTGTGACTTACAATAAAGTAGCGTGATGCAGAGTAAGGGGATGAGATGTCAAACCGTGAAAAGATGTCACAAAAGGGAAATTTTTCTGTCAAAATGCGGGGCGAAATGTCGTAAATGCGGGGGATTGAGTCATAAAGTGGGAATTTTTGCATGAAACTGTGTATTTGTCAATGATCCAAGTTGATGTTTTCCATACTTGTGTCATCGATAAGAGTGTGTGAACACAGATAAGGGGGGCGTGATTCAAATAAGTGGGGTGATGCAGGTAAAACGGCGGGGTGTCATGAAAGCATATGAGTAAATCAAATTTTGGATATGATGCATCAAATACGGTGGAGCTTATTTAGTTTCGTTTCAAAAATTTTTCTTGTGATGTCATCTACTGAATATGATGCCTACATAATCTTGTAAAATTTCAACAGAGGGTTAGGTACATTGATACACTGGTCGATGACACAGAACCGTGGGTGTGTCAGATATAGGGGGTGAAGGGCGAAAAACGTTTGTTTTGTTTGGTGTGTGGTCTGTAAGGTGTGTGATGTCATGAATGCACTGATGTAATGGATACTACGGGGTGTGATTTTATAAAGAAGGATGTGACCATACAAATTTGCATAATATGCAACATAAAGTGGTGTTTGCATAAAAACAGCTGGTCAAGGTCTCAATAGGGGGATCAATGACAATAGACGGGGAGTGATGTCATATGTAGTGCATGGATGTCATAATAACTGTAAAGCTAAAAGGAATGCGATGCCCTATAAGTGTATATGGGGAATACATTAGTGGGGAGGTCATACATACAAAGTTTGATATCATCAAAAGATGGGTGTACACAAACAGACTTGATGTTAAAAAAAGTGAATGGGGATGTCACTACAAGGGTAATGATGCGTCTTACATACGCTGAGATCTCTAAACCATTGGTGTGATTTTCCAACAGGGGGGATACCCAATACTGAAAAAATTCAAATAAGGGGTTGATACCTAAAAAACTGTGGTTTGATGTCAAAACGAGGATGAAGTCTTGAAAGGGAAAAAGTTCCCCACATAGGGCGGGGTTTGATGCTGCAAAGAGTGGGGCGGAACTGGAGAGGTTGTAGGGCAAAGAAACAGCGGGGGCAATGTCGGTCAGTGGGTGTATGTCATGCCTGACGTGGTTGGGGCAACAAAAATTTTCTGTGGTTTTGGTGGATAGACTGATACGATGTCATCTGAAGTAAAAATGATTCTTTAAATGCCGGTGTGGTATCAACAACACACAGTGTTGTGATGTCATACTTTGGGGATATAAATGTCAAAAAAGGGTGGAAGGTTTCACACATACTGGCTGTGATATGATACATAGGGGGCTGTGTATCATTAGGTGGGTGTGAGAACACAGAACAGGGACGTGAAATCAATATTGGAGGGGGATGTCGGGAAATAATTTGATGATAAAAAAGTGGTGGGGGTATAAAGAGGGATTGATGTCAATGCATATATACTATGCAACTAATTGGCTGTGAGTCATACAACACTGGTTAAAAAAATTGATTCATTGCTTTGTTGACACAGAACAATTGTGGAGACGACAAAGTGGCTGTAAAGTTACACAATGGCTGTTGAAAAGTCTGCGTGTGAAGCCTATAAAGTGGAAGTCTAAACATAGAGGTGGATGTCTAGTAGGCATTGTGGATGCCCACAAAAATGGGGAAAGTGATATCATACCAGTAGATGACATGGCAAAATCGTATATATGGTTGAATCATAATAGAGTGCAAGTGATGTCAAAATAAAAAGATTGTTGTCATAAAGTGGGGATAGATGTCATGTTAGGCATATGGGGCACATATAACCTGTAAACCCTTTTAAATTGGGGTGAGCCCGTAAACAAAGGGGTTTGATGCCAATACTAATTGATTGCATATAAGGGGTTTCTAGACAATAAGAGTTTGTTATCATACACCCGTGTGGGTGAGATCATAACAGGGGAAAATTTGTCATAAACAGAGTGGGTGCCATGACAGACAAAACAATTTGATGAAAAACCGATTGGTTTTAAATGTCATATAAATTTCCTCTGTGTCACCATGCATTTTTTATGATTTCACACGGACAAGGATGTAACTAATCTTAAGTATGTGTTACACCTATGAAAGGTTGATGCGGATCAGGGTTTTGTTGCCTTCATCCCCCCTTTGAATCTCATATATACTGTTAAAGTCAAAAACAAGTGGGTTCTTTCAAGATACATGGGGATTTCAAAAGTAAGTAATGGATGTAAAACATTGAATATATGTTATAAAAAGGGGGAAATGTCTTAAATACATTTTGTGATTTTCAAAAAGGGGTGACCACAAAAATTTCATATATTAATACAAAAGTGGGTTGATATCACACATATTGCAGGTGGTAAATGAATACTTTGAAGAATACACAGCTACGGGATGCAGGGGGAATATACGGTGATGGCAGAATACAGAGGGGTGATGTCAAGGGGGTTGGGGGTCATACAGAGAATGTGATTCAATGTATTCATTGATGTCATACATATTGGGGGTGGACACATACAGAAAATGGGCTTAATCACGAAATCAGGGTGTGATGACTCACTTACTGGGAGGTGCTGTCGATAGAATTTGTGATGGGGGGCCGGGGTAGTTTTGTTTAAAACAGGGGCTGTGATGTCAAAAAGCCTGGTGTGTGTCGAAAATAGTGCAAAGGTCCATGCCTTAGAATTTTGATAAAATACATACATTTTTTTTTATATCACTGAAAGGGGGTGTATACAAAAATACGATACGAGGGTTTAATTCAGGTAACTTTTTTGTATCGCTAAAAACCCGGGGGTGTTTGATGTAAAAATTTTTTGAATAAGGGTTTAAAAAACCCGGGGGGTGTGACGTTACAGATAAAGAGCGTATGCAGAGGAAGGGGGAGAGTTTCCCAAAAAACCGGGGAAAGATTCACAAAAGGGATTGCTGCCAATGCGTGGCTGAGATGTCGTAAATGCTGGATTGATGTCATAAAGTGGGAATGTTTGTCATGTAGACTGTGTATTTGTCATATGTATGCAATTTGTGATGATTTCCATACTTGTGATGTCATCGATACAGAGTGTGTGACACACAGATAAGGTGGCTGGATGTCAAATATATTTGGGTGTGATGTCAGGTAGAGACGGCGTGGTGTCATGAAAGCAGTATGAGTGATATCATATATATTGGATATGATGTCATCAATATACTGGGTGGAGTAAATTCATTTAGTTGTCTGATTCATAAAGAGTTCTTGTGATGCATGCCAAACTGAATATGATGTCCTACATAAGTCTGTGTGATGTCATACAGAGAGTGTGTTGGTTATCTTGATACACTGGGTCTGATGACACAGATTACGTGGAGGGTAGTGTCAGATATAGTGGGTGAGATCGGCTGATATAACGTTTGTGTTGTCTTGTCTGTGTGGGTTCATGTATAGTGTGTGTGATGTAATGAATGCTCTGGGATTTGAAGTATGATGAACTACCAGTGGTTGTGAGTATATAAAGAATGGACTGTGACAATATCTATAGTGCACATAATATGTATTACCATAAAGTGGGTGTGATGTCATAACAAACAGTGGTCAGGGTCATCAATAGGGGTGGATTCAATGACAGAAAGGACTGGGAAGTGATGTCATGAGTGTAGTGCATGTGATGTCAATAAATAATCTGTGATGTCATAAAATGTGGAATGCGCATGCCCTAATAGAGTGTACTATGACGGGAAATACATGTAGTGGGTGTGAGGTCATACCATACAAAGTTTGTGATATCATCGAAAGAGTGGAGTGGATGACCCACCCCCCCCCCCACGATACAGAGGCTGTTGTGATGTTAAAACATATATTGGAATGTGATGTAACGTAGCAACGAGTTATAGTTGTTCTGTCATTACTTAGCGCATGAGATCTCATTAAAACACAGTTCTGGTGTGATATTCTCAACACATTGGATGTGATTGACACAGAATACACTGTGGAATACAATGTCCAAAATAGGAGTGGGTGTGATGACCTAGAAACTGTGGTGTTTTTGGATGTCATCAAATTCGAGGATGTAGTATTTCTTGTATGGGGCAAGAACAGATTGCCCCTACATATGGCGAGTGTGAAAGTCACACTATAGACTCAAAGAGTTTGGGCGTTGATATCAAGTGGAGGAGGTTGTGATGGCAAAGAAACAGTGGGGGCAATGTCTGGTTACTGTGGGTGTGAGAGATGTCATTCGCCTCTGACCGAGGTTGTGTGCAGCCAAACTAAACCACGATAAATTCTGTGGTTTGGTGTTGATAGACTGGAATACGATTGATCATCTGAAGTGCAATATGATGTCATTAGATATGCTGAATGTTGTGGCTATCAACAACACACAGAAGTTGTGAAGTCATACATTGTCGATATGACTGTCAGAACAAATAGATTGGATAGGAGAGTTCAACACGAATACTCGCTGTGATTGATACATAGGGTGGCTGTGATTCATTGGTTGTGTGGGTGTGAGAACACAGATATAGTGGACGTGAAATCAATTATTTGATGGGTGTAGTATATGAAATTTGATGTCATAAATAAAGTGGTGTGAGGTAAATAAAGAGTGGATGTGATTCATATGCAGTATATACTATGGCAACATATTTTGGCTGTGATGTCATACATACACTGGGTTAGATAAAATTGATTCATTGCTTGTGTTGACACAGATCAATGTGTTATGACAAGACATAGTGGCTGTGAAGTTTAACCAATGGTGTGTTGATATAAGTCGGTGTGAAGCCATAATAAAGTGTATTCATAAACCATTAGAGTGTGGATGTCAAAAAGAATAGGGCCCATTGTGGTGATGTCACATAAATAGTGAAGTGATATCATAAAAACATTTTAGAAGACAGGGGATATACGTATTAGTGCTTGTGACATCATGAATTGGAGCTTTCAAGTGATGTTTAAAAATAATAAGTATTGTTGTCATAAAGTGGTGGATTGGTTTCAGGGGTGGCATATGATGGCATACAAAACACCTGTGAGACTCTTAGTATTGGGTGATGTCGACAAACAATAGGGTTTGATGCATAATACAGTGTTGGATTGCATAATAAGGGTTTTTAAACGGATAAAATTTTAACTTGTGTTAGTCATAAAGGTGGGTGGATATATACAGGTTGATGTCATAAACAAGTGGGTGCCATACGAAGAACAAACTGAAAAACAGAGTGGTTTGATTCAATAAAGTGCATAGGGGTCAACATGAGTCGTTGATTTCACAGTGAAAAAGGATGTATTAATATATACGTGTGATGCAAAATAGAGGGTGTGATGTCATAAGGGTTGTGTTGATTCATACATGTGAATATCCATATATATGTTATAAATGTCAAAACATAGTAGGTTGTTCTCATAATTAAGTGGGCTGTGATGTCACCAATAATAGGTTAATTATTGATGTTGAAAACCATTGAATAAAATGTTGATGGGATGGGTGTCTTAATAAAAGTCTGTGATTCCATAAAGATGGGGTCTAATAGAATTCATATGATGAATACATATAGTGGGTTGATATAACATATGCAGGTTTTTGGTATAATGAACAGAAGTTGACACACTACAGTGGATGTATGTGGGGGATATACTGTGTTGGGGATAATACAGAGGTGTGATGCAAAGGGGTGTGAGTCAACGGGAGGGAATGGGGATCAAGTGTAGTGAGATACTTTGTGGCGGCTTCAAAAATGGGGCTATATCATGATAACCAGGTGGGTGGTTGACGGGGTGCGTAAAAAGGGTGGCTGTGAGGGCGGGGACGGTGAGAAGGGGTGTGAGTCAAAAGCCTGGGTGATGTCGTAAAGTGCTGGGCAGTTAAGTTGAAATTCGTTAATGTGAGGGTGTGATCAAAATAATAGGAGGGTGTGATGTCGGTTACTGTTGTAATCGTCTCACACGTGTGTTTGATGTCTATATAATTGAATATGGATTCCACAAACCCAGTGCGGTGTGACGTTACATATTAAAGTAGTGTGATGTCAGTGGTATAGGGGATGAGATGTCATAAAACCGATGGATATGATGTTCATATAATTAGGATATCTAGTTGTAATGAATTGCAATTGGCCTGAGATGTCCTAAAGTTGCTTAGGATCTGATGTCATAAAAGTGGTGATTGTGTTGTCATGTAGGAGTGTTTATGTTGTCATATGCTATGCCAAGTGTGATTGATTTCCATACTTGTTCGATGTCACCTCGATACAGATTGTGTGACGACACAGATACATGTCGGCCTGTGATGTCAAATTAGTGGGTGGGTGTGATGTCAGGTATAGACGGCGTGGTGTCATGAATGCAGTGATGAGTGAATATCATATATATTGGATATGATGTCATCAATATACTGGGGTGTGATGTAATTCATTTTGTTGTCTGATGTCATAAAGAGTTCTTGGGATTCATGCTTACTGAATATGATGTCCTTCATATGAGTGTGTGTGATGTATCATACAGAAGAGTGGTGTATGTTTATCATTGATTACACTGGGTCTGTTGACACATATCTACCGTGGAGCCTAGTGTCAGAATTAGTGGGGGTGAGATGGCAGATATAAGGTTGTGTTGTCTTGTGTACGTGTGGTCATTGTATAACTTGTGGGTGGGTGTCATTGATGAATGCACTGGATATGTAATTGTGTGACTACAGTGGTTGTTGAGTTTACATATAAGAATGGACCGTTGTGTGACCATATCTATAGTGCATAAATATGTCATACATAATTGTGGGTGTGATGTCATACAAACAGCTGGTCGAGGTCATCAATAGGGTGGATTCAATGACAGATATACTGGGAGTGATGTCATGATGCTGAGTGCCATTGTGATGTCATAAATAATCTGTGATGTCATAAAATTGTGGAATGCGATGCCCTATAGAGTGTATATGTTGGACTAGCATGTAGTGTGGTGTGTGAGGTCATACATACAAAGTGTGTGTGCATATTTCATCGAAAGAGTGGGTGTGATGACACAATACAGAGTACTGATGTTAAAAATATAGTGAATGGTGGATGTCATATACAAAACGGATATGATGGATGTCGTCTTACAGCTGAGCATGAGATTCTCTTAAACACAGTTGGTGTGATTTCTCAAGTTACAGTGGATGTGATGACCCAGATACAGTGGATTACAATGTCAAATAGAAATGGGTGTGATGACCTAGTAAACTGTGGTATTTGATGTCATAAACTGAGGATGAGATAGCTCTTGTATGGGGCAAAAGTTGCCCTACATATGGCTGGAGTGTGATGTCATGCAAAGAGTGGGCGTTTGCGCATATCAGTGGAGAGGTTGTGATGGCAAAGGAAACAGTGGGGGCAATGTCTGTGTACAGTGGGTGTGATGTCATGCCTGACGTGATGTGGCAACATAAATTCTGTGGTTTGGTGTGATAGAGTGGATACGATGTCATCTGAAGTGCAAATGATGTCATATATAAAATGCCGAGTGTGGTATCAACAACACACAGTGTTGTGATGTCATACATTGTGGATTATGATGTCACAAATAGAGTGGATAGGATGTCCGTCACACGTACGTATACTGGCTGTGATATGATACATAGGGGTGGCTGTGATATCATTGGTAGTGTGGGTGTGAGAACACAGATACAGTGGACGTGAAATCAGATATAGTGGGATGGGATGTCAGGTATAGTGAATTTGATGTCATAAATAAAGTGGTGTGAGGTCATAAAGAGTGGATGTGATGTCATATGCAGTATATACTATGGCATACATATATTGGCTGTGATGTCATACATACATACACTGGGTTAGATAAAATTGATTCATTGCTTGTGTTGACACAGATACAATGTGTGTGATGACAGACATAGTGGCTGTGAAGTTACACAATGGTTCGTGTTGATATAAGTCTGCGTGTGAAGCCATATAAAGTGGATATGTCATAAAACATAGAGTGTGTGATGTCATAGATAGGGTCATTGTGTGATTGTCACATATATAGTGAAAGTGATATCATACACAGTAGATGACATGGTCATATCGTTATAGTAGTGCGTGTGACATCATGAATAGAGTGCAAGTGATGTCATAAATAATAAGGATTGTTGTCATAAAGTGTGGATATGATGTCATGTGTAGGCATATGATGGCATACATATGACACCTGTGAACTCTTAGATAGTTGGGGTTTATGTCGTCAACAAAGTGGGGTTTGATGACATATACAGTGAATGTGATTGCAGTTATAACGGGTTTCTAGACAGATTGCTTGATAGAGCTTGTGTTGTGTAGTCATACACACCGTGTGGGTGAGATCATATACAGTGGTATGTATGTCATAAACAGAGTGGGTGCCATGACAGACAAACAATGGTATGATGACACCGACATCGTGGATTTGATGTCATATAAAGTGCCTCTAGTGTCATACATGCAGTGGGTATGATTTCACACGGACATAGGATGTAATAATAATCATTCAAGTAAGTGTGATTACACCGATATATAGTAGGGTGTTGATGTCGGTGATACAGTGGTTGTGTTGCCATTCATACACCTTGTGAGATCTCATATATAAAATACGAGACGATGTAAGTGTGTAGGGGGTGATTGTCAAAAACATAAGTAGTCGTAGGTGTCCTCTCATAGATACAGTGGCTGTAGATGGCTGGGACGTCTTATCACAAGTATAGTATATTGATATGTCATAAACAGTGGATATGATGTTATGAATAGAGAGGATTGGGTTGTCTTCATGAATACAGTCTTGTGTTATGTCACATTAAGATGTGTGATGACATCACATAGTAATTCCATATGATGTAATACATATAGTGGGTTGATATCACACATATTGCAGTGTGGTATATCATGAATACATTGTAAGTAATGACACAGCTACAGTGGATGCTATGTGAGATATACTGCCTGGGTGATGGCATGAATACAGAGGGTGTGTGATGCTGATGTCATAGAGGAGGTGTGAGGTCATACAGAGTGAATGTGATGTCATATGTAGTTCAGTTGATGTCATACATATTGTGGCTGTGACCATCATACAGAAAATGGGGGCTTATATCATCGATAATCACGGTGTTAGCCCTACCTGTGTTCGACTCACATACTGTGGAGGTGCCTGTCAGATAGAATGGCTGTGATGATCTGGTGAGCCAGGGTAGCTTTGATGTGAATGAACAGAGTGCTGTGTGATGTCATTAAAGCCTGCGTTGTGATGTCGTATATAGTGCATAATAATGTGCCCTATGCCTATAGTATGTTTGATATAATACATACAGTTTGCCTGTTATATCACTGATTACAGAGGGTTGTGTGATCACACAAATACAGATACGGAGGGTTTTTCGTTTGTGTGATTGTATGTCAGGCCCTTATACTGTTTGTATGGTCTCAACACCGTGTGTTTTTGATGTCAAATATATTGAATATGGATTCACAAAACCCAGTGGGTTGTGACGTTTACAGAGTGATAAAGTGGCTGTGATGTCAGAGGTATAGGGAGATGAGATCATGTCATAAACCGTGGAAATGATGTCACATATAGGAGATCTGCTGTCATCAATGATCATATATATTGGATATGATGTCATCAATATACTGGGTGTGATGTCATTCATTTAGTTGTCTGATGTCATAAAGAGTTCATGTGATGTCATGCCTACTGAATATGATGTCCTACATAGAGTGTGTGTGATGTCATACAGAGAGTGTGTATGGTATTATAGATACACTGGGTCTGATGACACAGATACCGTGAAGGTAGTGTCAGATATAGTGGGTGAGATGGCAGATATAACGTTTGTGTTGTCTTGTGTGTGTGGTCATGTATAGTGTGTGTGATGTCATGAATGCACTGGGTGTAATGTGATGACTACAGTGGTGTGAGTTTATAAAGAATGGATGTAACCATATCTATAGTGCATAATATGTCATACATAAATTGGGTGTGATGTCATACAAACAGCTGGTCAGAGGTCTTCAATAGGGTGGATTCAATGACCGATAGACTGGGAGTGATGTCATGAGTGTAGTGCATGTGATGTCATAAATAATCTGTGATGTCATAAAATGTGAATGCGATGCCCTATATAGTGTATATGATGGTATACATGAAGTGGGTGTGAGGTCATACATACAAAGTGTGTGATATCATCGAAAGAGTGGGTGTGATGACACAGATACAGAGGCTGTGATGTTAAAAATATAGTGAATGTCATGTCACGTACAACGGTAATGATGTCATCTTACATAGCGCATGAGATCTCATAAACACAGTTGGTGTGATATTCTCAATACAGTGGATGTGATGACCCAGATACAGTGGATACAATGTCAAATAGAGTGGGTGTGATGACCTAGAAACTGTGGTTTGATGTCATAAACTGAGGATGAGATGTCTTGTATGGGGCAAAAGTTGCCCTACATATGGCGAGTGTGATGTCATGCAAAGAGTGGGCGTGATATCAGTGGAGAGGTTGTGATGGCAAAGAAACAGAGGGGGCAATGTCTGGTACAGTGGCTGTGATGCCATGCCTGACGTGGACGTGGCAACATAAATTCTGTGGTTTGGTGTGATAGAGTGGATACGATGTCATCTGAAGTGCAAATGATGTCATATATATGCCGAGTGTGGTATCAGCAACACACAGTGTTGTGATGTCATACATTGTGGATATGATGTCACAAATAGAGTGGATAGGATGTCACACGTATACTGGCTGTGATATGATACATAGGGTGGCTGTGATATCATTGGTTGTGTGGGTGTGAGAACACAGATACAGTGGACGTGAAATCAGATATAGTGGATGGGATGTCAGGTATAGTGAATTTGATGTCATTAATAAAGTGGTGTGAGGTCATAAAGAGTGGATGTGATGTCATATGCAGTATATACTATGGCATACATATATTGGCTATGATGTCATACATACACTGGGTTAGATAAAATTGATTCATTGCTTGTGTTGACACAGATACAATGTGTGTGATGACAGACATAGTGGCTGTGAAGTTACACAATGGTCGTGTTGATATAAGTCTGCGTGTGAAGCCATATAAAGTGGATATGTCATAAACATAGAGTGTGTGATGTCATAGATAGGGTCATTGTGTGATGTCACATATATAGTGAAAGTGATATCATACACAGTAGAAGACATGGCATATCGTATATAGTGCGTGTGACATCATGAGTAGAGTGCAAATGATGTCATGAATAATAAGGATTGTTGTCATAAAGTGTGGATATGATGTCATGCGTAGGCATATGATGGCATACATATGACACCTGTGAACTCTTATATAGTTGGGGTGATGTCGTCAACAAAGTGGGTTTGATGACATATACAGTGGATGTGATTGTGTCATACATGCAAGTGGGTATGATTTCACACGGACATTAGGATGTAAATGATAATCATTCAAGTAAGTGTGATTACCACCGATATATAAGGGTGTGATGTTGGATACAGTGGTTGTGTTGTCATTCATACACCATGTGAATCTCATATATACTGAGTATGATGTCAAAAACATAGTAGGTGTCTTTCATAGATACAGTGGCTGTGATGTCACAAGTATAGTATATGTGATGTCATAAACAGTGGATATGATGTTATGATATAGAGAGGGATGGGATGTCTTCAATACAGTCTTGTGATGTCATAAAGTGTGTGTGTGACCACACCCCCCCCTGTCACATAGAATTATCATATGATGTAATACATATAGTGGGTTGATATCACACATATTGCAGGTGCAGGTTATAATGAATACATTGTAAGTAATGACACAGCTACAGTGGATGCTATGTGAGATATACTGTGTGTGATGGCATGAATACAGAGGGTGTGATGTCATAGAGGTGTGACAGGTCATACAGAGTGAATGTGATGTCATATGTAGTTCAGTTGATGTCATACATATTGTGGCTGTGACATCATACAAAAAAAAAATGGGGCTTATATCATCGATAATCACGGTGTGATGACTCACATACTGTGGAGGTGCTGTCAGATAGAATGGCTGTGATGTGAGCCAGGGTAGCTTTTATTGATGTGATGAACAGAGTGCTGTGATGTCATAAAAAGCCTGGGTGTGATGTCGTATATAGTTGCATAGATGTGCCATGCCTATATAGTATGTTTGATATAATACATACAGTTTGTGTTATATCACTGATACAGAGGGTGTGATCACACAAATACCAGATACGGAGGGTGACTGATGTCAGGTATTACTGTTTTGGTATCGTCTCAAACAAAGAATAAGACGTGAGTGTTTGATGTCAAAATATTTGAATATTATGGATTCACAAACCCAGTGGGGGTGACGTTACAGAAAAAGTAACTGTGGATGTCAGAGAGGTATAGGGGATGATATGTCTTAAACCGTGGAATTGATGTCACATATAGGAGATCTGCTTCATCAAGCAGTGGCTGAGATGTCGTAAATGCTGAGGATTGATGTCATTAAAGTGAATGTTTTCATGTAGAGTGTTACGTATGTCATTATGTAGTGCTCCAAGTGTGTGTGATTTCCATACTTGTTGATGTCATCGATACCAGTGTGATGTGACACACAGATACAGGTGGCTGTGATGTCAAATATAGTGGGCGTTTGATTGTCAGGTAGAGACGCTGTGATGTCATGAAAGCAGTATGAAGTGATATCATATACATATTTGGATATGAATGTCATCAATATACTGGGTGCTTGTGAAGTCATTCATTAGGTTGTCCTGATGTCATAAAGTAGTTCATTTTGTGATTAGCATGAGGCTGAGTTCTGAATATGATGTCCTACATAAAGTCCGGCGGTGTGTGACGTCATAAAGAGAGTGTGTATGGTATAACATGATACACTGGTCCTGATGGACACAGATTCACCGTGGAGGTAGTGTCAGATATAGTGGGTGAGATGCAGATATAACGTTTTGTTGTCTTTGTGTGTGTGGTCATTGTATAGTGGTGTGTGTTTATGTCATGAATGCACTGATGTAATGTGATGATCTACAGTGGTGTGAGTTTATAAGATTGGATATGTGTAAATATCTATAGTGCCAAAATATGTCATACATAAAAAATGGGGTGTGATGTCATACAAAACAGTTGGTCAGAGGTCATCAATTGGGGTGGATTCAATGACAGATATAGATGGGAGTGATGTAATGAGTGCAGTGCATGTGATGTCATAATAATCTGTGAGTCATAAAATGTGTATGTGCGATGCCTATAGAGGTGTATATGATGGTATACATGTAGTGGGTGTGAAGTCATACATACAAAGTGGTGTGATATCATCGAAAGAGTGGGTGTGATTGACACAGATACAGAGGCTTGTGATGTTAAAAATATAGTGAATGTGATGTCATACAAACGGTAAATGATGTATTCTTACATAGCGCATGAGATCTCATAAAATCACCAGTTGGTGTGATATTCTCAATACAGTGGGATGTGATGACCCAGATTTCAGTGGATACAATGTCAAAATAGAGTGGGTGTGATGACCTAGAAACTGTGGTTTGATGTCATAAACTGAGGATGTGATGTCTTGTATATGGCAAAAGTTGCCCTACATATGGCGAAGTGTGATTGTCATGCTAAGAGTGGAGTTGGGTTGATATCAGTGGAGAGGGTTGTGATTGGCAAAGAAAAACAGTGGGGCAATGTCTGTAGTTCAGTAGTGGTGAGTGTGAGTTCATGCCTGACGTGGACTGATGTGCAACATAAATTCTGTGGTTTGGTGTGATAGAGACTGGATACGATGTCATCTGAAGTGCAAAATGATGTCATATTTATGCCGAGTGTGGTATCAACAAACAACAGTGTTGTGATGTCATACCATTGTGGATATGATGTCACAAATAGAGTGGATAGGATGTCACACGTATTACTGGCTGTGATATGATACACTAAGGGGAGGCTGTGATATCTTTGGTAGTTGTGGGTGTGAGGAACACAGATACAGTGGAAACGTGGAAGTCAGATATAGTGGATGGGATGTCAGGTATAGTGAATTGATGTCATTAATTAAAGTGGTTGTGAGGTCATAAAGAGTGGATGTGATGTCATATGCAGTATATACCTATGGCATACATATAGTGGCTGTGATGTCATACATACACTGGGTTAGATAAATTGATTCATTGATTGTGTTGACACAGATACAATGTGTGTGATGATCAGACATAGTGGCTGTGAAAGTTACACAATGGTTGTGTTGTTGATATAAGTACTGCGTGTGGATGCCATATAAAGTGGATATGTCATAAACATAGAGTGTGTGATGTCATAGAATAGAGGGTCATTGTGTGATGTCAAGATATAGTGAATAGTGATATCATACACAGTAGATGACATGTCATATCGTATATAGTGCGTGTGAATCATGAATAGTAGTGCAAGTGATGTCATAAATTTAATAAGGATTGTTGTCATAAAGTGTGGATATGATGTCCATGTCTTGTAGCATATGATGGCATACATATGACACCTTGTTGGGGGGAACTCTTAATATAGTTGGGGTCTTTCAGATGTCGTGTCAACAAAGTGGTTTTTGATGACATATACAGGTGGATGTGATTAACAGTTTAACGGGTTTCAAGACAAGATATAAGCTTGTGTTAGTCGTCTACACACCGTGTGGGTGAGATCATATACAGTGGTATGATGTCATAAACATAGTGGGTGCCATGGTCAGATAAACAAATGGTATGATGAACATCAAGAGTGGATTTGATGTCATATATAAGTGCCTCTAGTGTCTATTACATGCAGTGGGTGCATGATTTAACACGGACATCGGAATGTAATATAATTCATTCAAGTAAGGTGTGATTTACACCAATATATAGTAGGTGTGATGGTCGGATACAGTGGTTGTGTTGTCATTTCATACAATCCATGTGAGATGTCATATTACTGTGTATGATATCAAAAACATAGTTAGTAGTGTCTTCTCTTATAGATACAGTGGCTTGTATGTCACAAGTATAGTATATGTGATGTCATAAACATTGGATATGATGTTATGAATAAGAGGGATGGGATGTCTTCAATACAGTCTTTTGATGTCATAATAAACGAGTGTGTGTGATGTCACATAGAATTCATATGATGTAATATATATAGTGGGTTGATATCACACATATTGCAGGTGTGGTATAATGAATACATTGTAAGTAATGACATCAGCTACAGTGGATGCGATGTGAGATATACTTGTGTGTGATGGCATGAATTTACAGAGGGTGTGATGTCATAGAGGCAGGTGTGAGGTCATACAGAGTGAATGTGATGTCATTATGTAGTATCAGTTGATGTCATAACTATTGCTGGCATGTGTCACTATCATACAGAAAAACATGGGCTTATATCAATCGATAAAATCACCGTGTGATTGACTACTTACTGATGGAGGTGCTGTCAGATAGAATGGCTTGTGATGTGAGCCCAGAGGTAGCTTTGATGTGCATGCAACAGAGTGCTGTGATGTCATTAAAAGCCTGTGGTTGATGGTCGTTATAAAGTGCATAATTGCCATGCCTATAGTATGTTGATATAATACAATACTAGTTTTTTCTGATATCAATGAAACAGAGGGTGTGATCACACAAAAACCAAGATACGGAGGGTGTGATGTCAGGTATACTGTTTTGTATTCGTCTCAACACGTTGTGTTTGATGTCAAATATATTGAATAAGGGCATTCACAAACCAGTGTGGTGTGACGTTACAGATAAAGTAGCTGTATGTCAGAGGTATAGGGGATGAGATGTCATAAACCGTTGGAAATGATGTCACATATAGGAGATCCTGCTGTCATCAATGCAGGTGGCTGAGATGTCGTAAATGCGAGGAATTGATGTCATACAAGTTGTGAATGTTGTTGTCATGTAGAAGTTGTGTATGTTGTCATATGTATGCAAGTGTGATGATTTTTCCATACATTGTGCACGTCATCGATACAGAGTGTGTGACGACACAGATACGTGGCTGTGATGTCAAATATAGTGGGTTGTGATTGTCAGGTAAATGACGCGTCTTGGTGTCACTGAAAGCAAGTATGAGTGATATTAATATATTGATATGATGTCATCAATATAAGGGTGTTGATGATCTATTCATTTAAGGCTTGTCTGATGTCAAAAAGCATTCTTGTGATTCATGCTCCTGAATGATGTCCTACATAGATGTCTGTGTGATGTCATACAAGAGAGTTGTGTATGGTATCATTGATACACTGGTCTGATTGACACCAGACTACAGGAGGAGGCTAGAGTGTCAGATTATAGTGGGTGTGAGATGGCAGAATATAACGTGTTGTGTTGTCTTGTGTGTGTGGTCATGTATCAGTGTGTGTGATGTCATGATTGCACTGGATGTAAGGTGATGGCTTACAGTGGTGTGAGTTTATAAAGAGTGGATTGTGAACCATATCTATAGTGCAAAATTATGCATTCGATACAAAATGGGTGTGATGGTCTTACAAACAGTTGGTCAGAGGTCAGCAATAGGGTGGATTCAATGACAGATATAGTGGGAGATGATGGTCATGATGTGCAGGGCAATGTAATCAACTAAGATAATCTGTGATGTCATAAAAAAATGTAAATGCATAAGCTGCCTAGTAGAGTAGTTATAATGATGGTATACATGTAGGGGGTGTTGTATGTCTTATCATACAAAAGTGTGTTGATATCATCGAAAGAGTGGGTGTGAGGACTCAGATACAGAGGGCTGTGATGTCAATTATATTGTGTAAATGTGATGTCATAGTACATCGGTAATGATGTCGTTCTTACCTAGCGCCATGAGATTATTCATAAAACACAGTTAGTGTGATATTCTCAAATACAGTGCGTAGTGATGACCCAGAGACATGGATACAATGTCATAATAGTGTGGGTGTGATGTCGAGAAACTGTGAGCTTTTATGTCATAAAATGAGGAGTAAGATGTCTTGTTATGGCAAAGAGCTGCACTATCATATGGCGATGTTGTGATTGTCATGTCAAAGAGATGTGGGCTGTGATATCTGTGGAGGGTTGTGATGGCATAAGAATCACTGTGGGCAATGTCTGGAGTAGAGGTCGGGTTGTGATGCCATGCCTTACGGGTGTGTAAACAAAATTGCTGTGTGTTTGGTAGGTAATAAAATGGGATTACGATGTCATCTGAAGTGCAAATGATTCATATATATGCCAGTGGTAATCAACAGCAACACATTGGTCTTTCATACATGATAGATGTCACAACTAGAGTGAAATCACACTATATCTGCTGTGATATATACAATTCCTTATTTCATGAGTGTGTACAAACACGATACAGGACTAACTCAGATTATGATTAATGTCATATATTAATGTGGCATAAATAAGTGGGTTGAGGCAAAAGGGATTATTCATTGCAGTAAAATATGGCATACATATTGGCGTGATGCAACATAACTGGTTAATAAAATTGATTCATTGCTTGTGTACCAGATACAATGTGTTGTACAGACATAGGCTGTGAGTACACAATGGTCGTGTGATATAGTCTCGTTGAAGCCATATAAAGTGATTATCAAAAAGAGTGTGTATTCAAATAGGTCATGTGTGATGTCACAATATAGTGAAGTGATATCATACACGTAAGACATGCATATGATATAGTGCGTGTGACATCATGATAGAGTGCAATGATTCAAATAATAAGGATTGTTGTCATAAAGTTGATATGATGTATGTTAGGCTATGATGGCATACATATAACCTGTGAACTCTTAATAGTGGGTGATGTCGTAACAGTGGGTTTGATGAAATACAGTGATGGATTGCTTTAACGGTTCTAGACAGAAAGACTTGTGTGTATACACACCGTGGGGGAATCATAACAGGGTATGATGTCATAAACAGTGGGTCATACAGACAAACAATGAGATGACACGAGTGGTTTGATGTCATATAAGTGCCTCTATGTCAACATGCATGGTATGATTCACACGAATAGGTTATTAATCATTCAGTGTGTGTTACACCGATATAGTAGGGTATGCGGATACAGGTTGTTGCATTCTACACTTGAGATCCATAATACTTGTATGATGTCAAAACATAGTAGTGTCTTCATAAAGGCTGTGATTCACAGTATGTTTGTGATGTTAAATGATATGATGTTATGAAGAGAGGGATGGATGTCTTCATAAGTCTGTATTCATAAGATTGTGTGAGTCACTAGAATTCTAGATGTATAATATAGGGGTTGATATAAACCTATTGCAGGTGTGTATAATGAATACATGTAAGTAATGACACAACAGTGGATCTATGATAATACTGGTGTGAGGCTGAAAAGAGGTTGATGTCATAGAGGGTGTGAGGTCTAAAGGAATGTGATGTCTATTGTTCATTGATGTATACATATGGGGTGTGACATCTAAAAATGGGGCTTAATCATCGATAATCACGGTGTATGACTCACTACTGTGAGTGCTGTCAGATAGAATGGCTGGATTTTGACCCCAGGTAGCTTTAGTGATGACAAGTGCGTGATGCATAAAGCCTGTGTGAGTCGTATTAGTGTAAGTCCTGCCTATAGTTTTTGATATATACAACATTTTGTTATACACTGATAAGAGGGGTGATCACACAAAACAATACGGGGTGTGATGTCAGATACGTTTGTATGCTCACACCGTGTTTTGATGTCAAATATTTGATATGGATTCACAAACCCAGTGGGTGTGACGTTACAGATAAGTAGCTGTGATTCAGAGGTATAGGGATAGATGTCATAAACCGGGAAAGATGTCACAAAGGAGTTGTGTCACATGCAGTGGCTAGATGTCTAAATGCTGGATGATGCATAAAGGGAAATGTTGTCATGTAGAGTGTATGTGTCATATGTATGCCAGTGTGATATTCCATACTTGTGATGCATCGATCGAGTTGTGAGACACAGATAAGTGCTGTGATGTCAAATATAGGGTGTGATGTCATAAGAGGCGTGTGTCAGAAAGCATATGAATATCTTAATTGGATATGATGTCATCAATAACTGGGTGATGTTTTTCATTAGTTGTCTGATGAATAAAGAGTTCTGTGATTCATGCCTCTGAATAGATGTCTCAAGAGTGTGTGATGTCAACAAGAGTGTGTATGGTATATGATACACTGGGTCTGATGCACAGTACCTGAGAGTGTCAATATAGTGGGTGAGATGCAGATAAACGTTTGTGTTGTCTTGTGTGTGTGGTCATGTATAGTGTTGTGATTCAGAATGCACGGGATGAAATGTGATGACACAGTGGTGTAGTTTAAAAGAATGTGGACCATATCTATAGTGCAAATATTATACAAATGGTGGTGTATACAAACACGGTCAAGGTCATCAATGGTGATTCAATGACCGATAGACTGAGTTTCATAGATATGCAAGGGATCATAAATATCTGATTCATAAATATTGTTATCCCTTATTAATATGATTACAACATGAATGGTGTATCATACATTCAAAAGTTGTATATCCACCAAAATGTGAGTCACAGATTCAACGAGTATTTTAACATATATGTATGTGAGGCACTACAAAAATATGTCGTCTTACATACTCATGAATCTCATAAACACAGTTGGTGTTATCTCAAACAAGTGGTGATGACATTAGCAGTATACTATGTCAGAATAATTAGTGAATACGCTAAAACTTGTATGCTTTCATACACTGAGAGAGATGTCTTGTATGGCTAAATTTGCCCTTGCATAGGCATGTGTTTCATAAAATGGGCGTGATTCAGTGTGAGAGGTTTGTGATGTCAAGGAAGACAGTGGGGCAATGTCTGTACAGTGGTGTGGATTTCATGCATGAAGTGGATGTGGCTACTCAATAAATTCTGTGGTTTGTGTAGATCGAGTGGAAAAGGAATGTCCATCGCAGGTGCTAATGATGTCATATTATATCCGAGTGAAAGGTATCAACAAACACACCTGTTGTGATTCCTACATTCTTGCGATATGATTTCTACAAATAGAGTGCGATATTTTATGTACAAACGTAATACTGGCTGATAATAGGATATAGAGTGGCTTGATATAAGGTTTGGTAGTGTGGTGTGATTAATCGATTACCGATACAGTGCGTGAGGTAGAGATATTTGGATGGGGATGTCAGGTTATTGTGGATTTTTAGTACTAAATTAAGTGTGTGAGTCATAAACAGTGGGGACTGTGATGTCCAGTATGCATATTATACTATGTTGTAGACATAAATATAGTGCGTGTGATGTGCATACATGACACTGGTGCTAGTTAAAATTGAGTTGCAATTGCGTGTTGTTGAAACAGATTCCAATGGCGAGATTGACTGTAGACTTAGTTGGCTGTGAAGTTATCCCACAATGGTACGTATGTTATATAAGTCATTCGTGTGAAGTGTAATAAAGTGGATATGTCATAAACATAGAGTGTGTGATGTAAGTAGAAAGGTATTGTGTGTTGTCACATTATAGAGTGAAGTGATTTCATACAGCGTTAGATGACATGTCATATGTATATAGTGCCGGGTACATGTGCATGGCATGAGTGCCATGTGATGTCATATATGATACCAGATTTTAGATTCGTAAACGTTTTGATATGATGTCATTGTGTACGTGCATATGAATGGCAATACATATGACAGCCTGTGACACTCTCTAATTAAGTTGCGAGTAATGTTGTCGGTAAAGTCGGTTGATGACATAAACATGGAAATGTGATGGCGTTCCATAAACTTTTTCTAGTCAGGATATAGAGCTTGATGTAAGTCATACATACCGTGTGAGTCGAATGATGCAGATATACGAAGTGGTATATGTCCCTGAATACATTAGTGGTGACATGACAGAACAAACAATTTGTATGTGATACAGAGTGATTTGATGTCATATTAAAGTGCCCTATATGTTTATACATGCATAGTGGTATCCTTTGATACAGCGTCATAGGGAGTAATCTATATAAAGTCTAGTGAATGTGATTACACCGATATAAGTGGGGTGTGAAGTTCTAGACAGTGATGAGTTGTTTCATAATTACACTATGAGAATCTGAAATATACTCGTATTTGATGTCACAAACATATAGGTGTCTCTCAAAGATACAAGTCTGTAGATCACAAGTATAGTATATGTAATTCATATACACTTGGATATGAATTTATAATAAGAGGAGGATTTCTTCAAGAGTCTTGTGGATTATCCGATAAAAGAGTTTGTGTGTGTACGTCACATAGAATTCAAAGATGTCATACATAAATGGTCGATTATCACTCATATTGCAGTTTGTATAAAATACATGTAAATATGACACACTACAGTGGATGCTATGGTGAATTTATACTGGTGGGGATGGCTTAAACAGAGGTGTGATTCATAGAAGGGGTGGGGTCATACAGGGGTGAATTTTGGTCTAGGGTTTTCAGTTGATGTCATACATTTTGTGGCGTGACATCATAAAAAATGGGCTTATCATCGTTAATCACGGTGGTGTGACTCACACTGTGGAGGTGCTGCCCAGATAGAAGGGCTGTGATGTGAGCCAGGGTAGCTTGATGTGAGACAGAGTCTGTGATGTCAAAAAGGGCTGTTGGTGATGTCGTATATAAGTGCTAAGGTGCCATGCCTATATTTGGGTTTGATATAATACATACATTTTGTTATATCACTGATACAGAGGTGTGATACACAAATACAGAAGGGAAAAAAAATTTTAAGGAAAAAAGGGGGTTGATGTTTTTTGTTTTTGGGTTTGATGTAAAAAAAAATTTTTGATTCACAAATGGGGGCTTTACAGAAAAAAGGTGTGGGGGGCAAAAAGGGGTGGTGTCATAAAGGGGGAAAAAAATTGTAAAAGGGTTGTGTATAAGGGGGCTTTTTTAAACTGGGTTAAATTTTAAAGTGAAGGGGTTTTTTTTTGAAAAATTTTTTGTATAGATCCAAGGGGGTTTTCCAAATTTTTGGTTTTCAAAAGGGTTGTGGGGAAAAGGGGGTGTTGTAAAAAAGTGGGGGGGTTATAATGGGGGGGTTCAAAAGGGGTTGAGTACAATAATTTTTTTTTAAAAAAATAGGGGGAAAATTGTCTTTCATTTTTGTGATTCTAAAAAGGGTTTGTGATGTCGAAATGGATTTTCAAATGGTTTTGTGAGTTTTAAAGGAGTGTTTTATGTTTATTATCCGGGGTAAAAAAAATCCCGTGGAGTATGAAAAGGGGTGAGGGCGATAAAGTTTGTGTTGTTTTGGGGTTTTTGGGTCAGTAAAGGGTGTGGGGCATGAAAGCATATGATGTTATAAAATGGTTGATTTTAAAAAAGGGGTGTGCCCTTTATTATGTGCTAAAATTAAACGGGGTTTTTTAAAAAAAAAAGGGGGTCTTTATTGGGGGTTAATAAAATTTTGGGGTATATGTTTTGGGTTGGGGGGAAAAAAAATTGTAGGGATAAAATGTAACACCCCCTGGGTGTTTTTTGGGAAGTTATGGGGGACAAAAAAAATTTGGGAATTTTGGGGGGTTTTTGGGGGGGGGGGGGGGGGGTTTTAGGGGGTTTTAAAAAAAAGGGGGATGTCATAAACGGTTGTTCCACAAGGTAAAACCAAAACAGTTGTTGATTTCAATAAGGGGTTTGGATGCCCCAAAATGGGCAAAAATGGTTTTGGGGTAGAAACTTTTTTGGGGATTTAAAAGGGAGGGGGGTTTTTTGGGGTTTTTTAAAAAAAAGGGGGGTATAAAGAGTGGGGGTAAAATTTAGGGGATTTTTTTCAAAAAAATTGGGGAAGTCTTACATGGGTGTGAATTCATGCTGGGGGGTTGGGTTAAATTTGGGTTTGGTGTAAAGGGACATGTCACTAATGCTAAACATAAAGGATGTGTATAAAAAAACCCGGGTGTGTAAATTATTGTGAAAAAGGGGGAAATTTTAAGGGGAATGATGTTTTATATATGGTGGGTTAAAAAAGGGGTGTTAAAATTTGGGGGGGTGTAAAAAAAAATTTTTTTGGGGAAAAGATATAGGGGGAATTAAAAATTTTATTCTAAAAAAAGGGGGTTGAGTCTAAAAAGGGGGAAATGTGATGTATTGAAAAAGGGAAAATATTGGTGTATAAACCCTGGGTAGATAAAATTGATTTTTTTTTTGGGGTTTGACAAAAAAATTTTTATGACAACAGGGGGTTAAATTTAAACCCCTGTTTTAAAAAATTGGTGTTTAAGAAAAAAAAGTGTATATAAACATAAGTTGGATGAAGATAGGGTAGTGTGATGCCCTTTTTTGGGTTTCATACCAGTAGATTTCTATAAAAGTGGTTAAATCAAAAAGAGTGCTTTTTTAAAAAAAATTTTTTTTTATGGTGTTTAATGGTTGTGTAGTTTTGATGGATCAATGAACCTGTAAATTTTAAAAAAGGGGTGTTTTGTAAAAAGGGGGTTTGATAAAAAGGGGGGTTGTTTTTATGGGGTTTTAAAAATAATTTTTAGTATACCACCGGGGGGTGGAAAAAAATGGTTGAGCATAAACAGAGGGGTGATGAAAAAAAAAGGGGAAAAACCCCGGGGGATTTGATGCATTAAAATTTCCCTATTTTAACAAAAAAGGGGGAATTAACACGGTAGGTGTAATAACTTTTAAATGGGGGGCCCGATATATTGATGTGGAAAGGGGGGGTTTGTTGTTTAACAGTGATTCATAATTTTTGGGATGTAAAAAATAGGGGGGTTTTTCAAAAAAGGGGTTTGTTTAAAATATTTTTGTATTCTTTAAAATTTTTTGTTTTTAAAAATTTAAGAGGAGGGATGTCTTATACGTTTGTTTTCCAAAGGTGGTTGATTTCAATAGAAATATATTAAATTTAGGGGGTTTTTAAATCCAAATTAAAGGTTGGAAATGAATCTTTTAAAGTAATAAAACCACAAGGATTTTTGTAAATTCGTGTGGAGGGCTAATCGGGGGTGGTTAAAAAGGGGTGTGATTTTAAAAGGGATGTCATAGTTTTCATTTTTTAAAAATTTTTGTGTCATCAAAAAAAAGGGTTAAACGATAATGGGGGATGCCCTATGGGGGTTTGGGGGGAAAAATTTTTGGGGGATGGGGGGTACTTTAAGGGATGAAAATTTGATTAAATTTTATTTCGTTTAGTAAAAAGTTAAGTATTTTGTATAAAAATTTTTTTGGTTTATTATGATACGAGGGTTGTAAAAATGATACGGGGGGTTGATGCAGATACTTTTTGGCCCCAAACCGTGTGTTTTGCAAAATTTAAATAGGGATTAAAAAAACCCAGTGGGGGACTTCGTAGGTGAATTAGGGGTAGTGCAAAACAAAATGTTAAAAAGGGGATCGGTCACAAGCATTTTTTTTTAAAAAATGCGGGGTTTTTTTCCCAAAAGGGGGGGTTTTTATGTAAATTGTTTTGATGTAAAGGGTTTTGGATTTTTCATTTTGTGTATGTACAGGGGGGTTGAAAAAAATTGGGGGTTGAAAAAGGGGGGTTTAGGGAGGGGGTTTTGAAAGCAGTATGAAGGGTTTATAAATAGGTTTGAGTCAAAAAATTAAGGGGTGTTTCATTTATTTTTTTAAAAAATTTTATTCATGCTTTAGTTACATGGTTTTTAAATTTTTGGGGGAGGTATTTTGATCCTGGGCTGTAAACCTTTTTTGGGGTTAGTGGGTGTTAAAGGGGTTTAAAATTTTGGTTTGTTTTTTTGGGGGGGTTTATGGGGTTTGATGTAAATGAGGTGAAAGTGATAAAGGGGGGTTTGTTTTTAAAAAGAAGGGTTGACCATATTAATGAATAGTCATAAAAAGGGGTTGTGTCAAAAAAAGGGTGGTGGGGAAATAGGGTTTAATAAAAAGAAATTTAGTTTGGGGGGATGTGTAAAAAAAAAGTGATTAAAAAAAAATGTGAAGGAACCCCTTAAGAGGTATATGGAATACAAGGGGGTGGGGTAAAATAAAAGTGTGATTATAAAGAGGGGTTAGACAAAACCCTGTATGAAAAAAATTTAATGAATTGATGCCCTAAACGTAAATGGGTTTAAACGCTGAGTTAAAACAATTTGGTTTGCCAAAGTGGTGTGATCCCCAGATACGTGGTAAAATTAAAATAAGGGGTGGATCCCAAAAACTGGGTTTTGATGTCAAAAAAATGAGTGTCTTTTGGGGGTTCCCCAATGAATGTGATGCTAAAAGGGGTTTTAAATGAAGGTGGGGTTGAGAAAAAGGGAAAGTCAAAAGTGTGTGTGTTTACTGGTCAACAAAAAATTCTGTTTTTGGTTGTAAATCAGGGGGGTATTGAATAAATGAGCAAAAAACCCAAGGGGGATAAAACTTTTGTATGCATACGGGGGTTTTTAAAAAGGGGAATAGGGGGGAAACCCTATATGGTGATTATAATAGGGGGGCGAATTTTTTTATGGGGTTAAAACAATACGTGGAGGAATGATTTATGGGTGGGGGGTTCAAAAATTTTTGGTCTAAAAAATTTGTTGAGGAAAAGGTGGGGGGTTTAAATTTTTAGCATATTAAAATGGCGGGTTTAAAAATTTAAAAAATTATTCAGTTTGTTTTTGGATACAATGTGTAACAACATGGGGGTTGTAAATTAAAAGGGTTTTTAAATTTTTTGGGGTAAATATAAATGGATTCAAAACAAGTGGGTGGTAAGATAGGGTTTGTGGATGTAAAAATTATAGGAAGTGAAAAAAAACCGTAATACAGGGAATGTTATATGCGTGTGAATTAAAGGCTGATTCATAAATTAGGGGAAAAAGGGGGTTTTTTTTAGGTAGCCCAAATTAGGGCCCCGGGAAATTTTTTAAAAGAAAATTGGTGTGTGTCAAAAAGGGTTTTTAAATGAAAATTAAGGGTGTTGTTTGAAGAAAGGGGTTCAAAATTTGGTTGTGTATCAAAACCCCTGGGTTGAGTCATTCATTTGGGTTATAAAAAAGGGGGCCTGCGACAAAAATTTTAAAGAGGGATTTGAATAGTGACAAAAAAAGTGGGTTTTTTGATGACATATACAGTGGATGTGATTGCAGTTATAACGGGTTTCTAGACAGATATAGAGCTTGTGTAGTCATACACACCGTGTGGGTGAGATCATATACAGTGGTATGATGTCATAAACAGAGTGGGTGCCATGACAGACAAACAATTGTATGATGACACCGAGTGGATTTGATGTCATATAAAGTGCCTCTAGTGTCATACATGCAGTGGGTATGATTTCACACGGACATAGGATGTAATCTAATCATTCAAGTAAGTGTGATTACACCGATATAGTAGGTGTGATGTCGGATACAGTGGTTGTGTTGCCATTCATACACCATGTGAGATCTCATATATACTGTGTATGATGTCAAAAACATAGTAGGTGTCTTCTCATAGATACAGTGGCTGTGATGTCACAAGTATAGTATATGTGATGTCATAAACATTGGATATGATGTTATGAATAGAGAGGGATGGGATGTCTTCAATACAGTCTTGTGATGTCATAAAGAGTGTGTGTGACGTCACATAGAATTCATATGATGTAATACATATAGTGGGTTGATATCACACATATTGCAGGTGTGGTATAATGAATACATTGTAAGTAATGACACAGCTACAGTGGATGCTATGTGAGATATACTGTGTGTGATGGCATGAATACAGAGGGTGTGATGTCATAGAGGGGTGTGAGGTCATACAGAGTGAATGTGATGTCATATGTAGTTCAGTTGATGTCATACATATTGTGGCTGTGACATCATACAGAAAATGGGGCTTATATCATCGATAATCACGGTGTGATGACTCACTTACTGTGGAGGTGCTGTCAGATAGAATGGCTGTGATGTGAGCCAGGGTAGCTTTGATGTGATGAACAGAGTGCTGTGATGTCATAAAGCCTGCGTGTGATGTCGTATATAGTGCATAATGTGCCATGCCTATAGTATGTTTGATATAATACATACAGTTTTTGTTATATCACTGATACAGAGGGTGTGATCACACAAATACAGATACGGAGGGTGTGATGTCAGGTATACTGTTTGTATCGTCTCAACACCGTGTGTTTGATGTCAAATATATTGAATATGGATTCACAAACCCAGTGGGTGTGACGTTACAGATAAAGTAGCTGTGATGTCAGAGGTATAGGGGATGAGATGTCATAAACCGTGGAAATGATGTCACATATAGGAGATCTGCTGTCATCAATGCAGTGGCTGAGATGTCGTAAATGCTGAGGATTGATGTCATAAAGTGGGAATGTGTTGTCATGTAGAGTGTGTATGTTGTCATATGTATGCCAAGTGTGATGATTTCCATACTTGTGATGTCATCGATACAGAGTGTGTGACGACACAGATACAGTGGCTGTGATGTCAAATATAGTGGGTGTGATGTCAGGTAGAGACGGCGTGGTGTCATGAAAGCAGTATGAGTGATATCATATATATTGGATATGATGTCATCAATATACTGGGTGTGATGTCATTCATTTAGTTGTCTGATGTCATAAAGAGTTCTTGTGATGTCATGCCTACTGAATATGATGTCCTACATAGAGTGTGTGTGATGTCATACAGAGAGTGTGTATGGTATCATTGATACACTGGGTCTGATGACACAGATACCGTGGAGGTAGTGTCAGATATAGTGGGTGAGATGGCAGATATAACGTTTGTGTTGTCTTGTGTGTGTGGTCATGTATAGTGTGTGTGATGTCATGAATGCACTGGATGTAATGTGATGACTACAGTGGTGTGAGTTTATAAAGAATGGATGTGACCATATCTATAGTGCATAATATGTCATACATAAAGTGGGTGTGATGTCATACAAACAGCTGGTCAGAGGTCATCAATAGGGTGGATTCAATGACAGATAGACTGGGAGTGATGTCATGAGTGTAGTGCATGTGATGTCATAAATAATCTGTGATGTCATAAAATGTGAATGTGATGCCCTATAGAGTGTATATGA